>CANYBF012270909.1:0-46921 GCA_948192965.1 Dalechampia spathulata
ATTTGTAATAGTGGAAGATTTATTGTGAGTTTTTGTCCGTGGACGTAGCCCAAAATTAAGGGTGAACCACGTTAAATTTTCTGTGTCCATTTTGCTCAATTTTGCATTTCTTTTCAAAAATATATCGGTCGTGCCCAACACTCTGCTATGATCAAAGAAATGTTCGGTTGGGTTGTGATGATTCCTTCTTCCATTCTTCTAAATCACCGTGCTGACTATTCTCTTCGGCTTGTGCTTGTGGGTTGATATTATTTGGAATTTTTATTGCAAGGCCATTAATATTACGAGTTACCAAGACAACTCCAGAGAAAAGCGCAGTAAGGGAAACCTGGATCATCGCTATCTTGTTATTGGCTGCAATTATGGGATCTGTCACCCGAAAGTTAGTGGGAATATATTTTCTTGGAAATTTAGTTATTGGGTTGTGCGTACCTGAAGGATCACCAGTAAGTAAAGCTCCGATAGAAAAATCTGAAACCATGATCCTGGAATTTTTCCAGCCATTGTCTTTGTTATAGTTGGTTACCAAGTAGATGTAACTTCATTATCCCACATCAATGGTTCGGGTCTCTTGTTAATCTTCATTTTAGGAACCTAGTTGGCAAAGATGCTTGCAACAGTTTTGTCTTCACTATTTCTTCGTATAAATTTGCGAAATGCTTTTCTGCTTGGCTTCATTTTGAATTTCAAAGGTGTAGTCGACTTCGAAATTATTGACAGAATTCGTCGTCATGGTGCAAGTCTTTATTAACCAATCTCTGATTGGGTTCTGCCCATTTTTCCACATTATACGAAATCATAGTATCCGCTTTGATTTTGCAGATAATTGATCGCAAGATGTACACTGCATTAGTTCTGTCAAACTGTCTCCTGACTGCTTTACGCAACAATCTTCTGACCATTTTTTACAAGCCTCAAACTAGACTTTATGAATTTCCATCTGACAGAAAAACCTTCAAATCACTTCAATCAGTCTCGGTTCCTGAAGGATTACGAATCCTGACTTGTATTCACTCTGAAGATAATGTGCACAGCATCATTTCTCTGCTTGAATCATTAAATCCATTAGTCCTATGACTGCATGTGTTCTCCATGCCATTGAGCTTCCTGGTGGAGTAGTTCCTTACAACCCTCCATGTCCGTCTTTTCCAAGCTCGGATCATATAATGGCTGCCTTTTCGAATTACTCGGAAAATTCTCGATGCCTTGTCACGATCCAACCGTTCAGAGTGTTCGCCCCCTTCAAGACAATGCATAACATCCTTTGCAACCTTGCTGAGGATCGAACTGTCCATATGATCATTGTTCCTTTTCTTGTCAGCGATATAGAAGCTGACGGAGTAGCACGGAACACTCTAGTTCGTGATTTCAATGCTCAGATTCAGGAAAATGCACCTTGTACTGTGGGGATTTTAGTGGACAGAGGATTGCATTTTCAGATAAATTTTGATAAATTTTCTTACAATGTTCTGGTGATCTTCTTCGGTGGTTCTGATGATCGCGAAGCATTGAGACTTGCCATAAGAATGTCAGGAAAACCTGACATGAGAATCACAGTGTTAAGAGTTAACCAGAAAACTGAAAACGAAGATACTGAGAAAGCTGAGAGAGAAATGGACAAGTCATTGATCAAGGAATTCAAGGAAATAAACAAGGAAAATGCTTGTGTTGCTTGGCGTGAAGTAACGACAGAAGATATATCAGAGTTGGATCTTCAGGAGAAAAATATGACCTTGTGATGGTGGGAAAGATGCCTGTCAAAGTAAAATACACGAAAGAAATCCTGGAATGGGTAGAATATCCTGAGCTTGGGGTGATCGGGGATATGTTTACTTCATGAAATTGTGATAGTGGCAAGGCGTCTGTGCTAGTGATTCAACACTCGTGCAGGGCTGTTTCAGGGTACTAGAGTTCATCATCTTTTCCTCTTTCCTGGAATTTGTAACTAGTTTGAAATTTTGTTTATTAATGAACTCTGACATAGATTTTCTGATAAATTATCCATTATTTTTGGAACTTCGTAGGGCCTACGATTGAGCCATCCTGCAAATGAGGATAGGCCCACTCTCTTAGAAACGAGCCCATTATAGTCCCGCCGAGAATAACTGCCTGTTAGGTATAATTAACGGTTTTTCTCCTCCATTGCATAATCTTTAAACTTTATAAAAATAAATATAAATAATGAATTTTTATTTTAAATAAATAAATATATATATATATAAAGAGAAAAAAGAGAAGAAAAAGGTGTTGATGACCCTGGAGCATACTAATATGGAAAAGGGTGAGAAGAATGTCATGGCATAATGCTATAATTGTGTTGGTGATGATTAAGCATAAGCATATCAAAGCCATTAATTATCCACAAGCTTCCAAACTAGATATGATTAAGCCCTTAATTAAATCACTAATAATAGTATGAGTTATGGTATGCCCATTAATTCTTGTATTTTTCCATTTGTTTTTAGGACATTTTTGCCTCAATCATCTCTTCATTATTTCACTAACTACAAGTAGCTGCCAATCAAATAGAGAACTGCAATTCTTTAAATCTTTCATTTCATTTGCTTTTTCTTCATGTTAATATCAATCCAATAGAATAACTTTATTGTTGATGTTCTTTCTGATCTCTATCTATAAATTTCATCGCTTCATTAGAAATTCCCTTCATCCCAACAATTTCCATCAACTGTGTAAGATCAAACCCTGAAATTTGACAAAGAACTTTATTTCAAATGGAATTTTATTCGAAATATAATTTTACTATTTAAATTGATAGAATATTACTAAAACTTAAAATTAATTTTACTTTGAATAATGTTTTTTGTGATAGAAAATGATTTAATTAAGAATATTTAGGAGAAGGATTATAAGATTAAATTGGGGATGGAAGGATGATAGATGATATGTTTGGTGGAAATTGATACAATCAATTAAGTGAACACATGATCACCCACTAGTGGTTATGAAAATTGCATTTTACTGGATCATTAGGGCTTAGGGTTTGTTGCCTGTTATGTTTTCAACTTCCCATTTCAAATCTCTTTTCCGAATAATAATTAATTATATCATCTATATAAATAACGGGTTTAATATTAAATTTATGATCGATAGTAAAATATTAATTTTTCGATAGAGATTTAATTTAATTTTCATAAAATTTTAGTATAACATCTACAAACATTTCCGATTTAGGTAGACAACCTAACAAATGAACATTCAAAAACAATTAATTGCTTGAATAATATTACTAAATATCATATATAATTATACATATTTTATAATAATAATAATAATAAATTTTTAATTTATGCATTTATTCATATAATATATAGTTAAAGAGTAACCCATTCATCAACAAGATCTTGATCGATGGCAATTTCAATTAGTTTGAACAAGTTGATTAAATTTGAATTTGAATGATGTTAAATTTTTTTAAAAGTAAAATATTTTAAAGGGTTCGTCAAATTAACAACAATAATATTATAAATAATTGTAGTAATTTTTTTAAATAATAAAATTGATGTGAGATTGAGTATGAAATGTTAAAATGGTTGAATCAAGATTTGTATAAACTAAAGCTTGCTTTCATTCACAACTACCAAAGAAAGAAGAAAAAAAAAAGGGACAACCCAAGAAATTAAGGACCAACATGGGCATTAAATAAATAAATAAATAACAATGATAATACAAAAAAATAAGAAATAAAATAAAAATGAACTTTCTTAATTATTAAATGGGTATTTAAATAAACAAATTATATATATATATATATATATATATCATGATTAAAGCAGTAAAAGCGTGCTTAATATTTAATCATGTGATTAATTTGAAAAGTGTTAATAATAATAATAATAATAATAACGTGACCAAACTAAGTTGCTTGTTAATGATATTGCAATGTTTAGTTCACCTATCTTATTCCAATTCCAAACCCTTTCTTCCCTTCTCTTCTTCTTAACGGTTTTCCCCTGTCAATTTCGGCCTTTCATCCATTCGATATCGTATATGAACTAAAAAATTAATAAATATTTATTATTTTTACTTTATCTTATTCTCATTAATTATATTTGATAATATAATTTTTTTTATCGAAATTCGTACCTACAAATAAAGGGTATTATTAGATCTAACGTTTAACCATTAATTATTATCTTAAAAAAAAAAAATCATTCAAAGATCGAAATAACCCTTATTCTAAACATAAACATATAAATTAAACCAAGAAGAAAAGATAATTCAATTGATTTTTCAAAAGCATGACCAATAATCGATTAAGACAACTTAACTAATTAATAATATCATCTATCTGAATTTTCCATGCTGCATATTTTTTTTTCCCAATTGAAATTGTTGTTAGACCAACAAATCTCCATTTTCACTTCTTCCCCAAAAAAAAAAAAAAAAAAAAAAAAAAAGGATTATTATTAGTATATTTTTCTTGGAAACAAGGACGTTGATTTAGTTCTGAATGGGGCCCACTTTTAACGACTTGATTTGTGTTGACTTTGGCACATCTACTCGTCCCTGTATCTAATAAATCCCCTCAAAATTTAATTACCGTCATCTTTTTTCTAAATATATATATATATATATATACATGATAATTTATTTTTATTTTTTATTTTATACATTTTCTTCTCATAAATTTTAAAAGCATGAAAAATAATATGATGAGATAATAGTTTCATATAGATAATTTAATATGAAATGACGAGTAAGAAATAATAAGCTATATTGATGAAAAATTAATTATTTTATTTATTGATAAATTCAAAAAGAGTTTATTTTAAATATTATAAAATAATTAAATTGAACTGGTTAGTTTTAATCATAAAGTTGGATTAAAGGCTGTACGATAATGTTTTGAGACAATTTTGATGCTTAAACTAATAATTATATGCTTGAATTATGAAAAAAAAAGTATATATATTTGATTATTAAACTATGATTTTTTTATTTTAATATAGTTATATAAATGAGAAGGAAAACATTATACTATGCAATAGCATTTTTTTTATATGCATGAATAATAGGGTAAAGTTGGGCTATTCCAATAGTTATTCAAGTCGTCCAAAACTTGCCTTTGCATCCTTCTATATGAAAGATACACTCAATATATATATATATATATATATATATATATTGACCAATCTGATGTGCCAAAAAAATCAAGAAAGTTGGATGCCTACATCAGGATCTCCATCTGGAATGAGTTTGACCATACATATACGAATCTCTTTTGCTTTTTGGTATTTCAACTATTAAATTACTCTCCAGACTTTCCATGATACATACACGCCTACAAAGCCAAAGCCAATCAACACTACCCATTTTACCTGACAACATGGCCGATAAAGAGAGACAGCAGGTCGAGGAGGCCTTCATGGCGTAGGATTTAATGATTATTAGTTAATAATTATGGTGACATTAAACCAAAAATATTAAGATAGAAAGACTTACGGAAGAAGCATGTTTTATAAGAAAACTATTTACAGTTGATATGCTAGTGGGTGCAACAACTCCTAGCTACAGGGTTGAACTAAGTGTTTTGCTTGAGAAAATCTTATGTCGATTTCTGATATATTAAAACCTAATCAGCCAACCTCAACAACTCTCTCTCCTTACACGCTTCCTATATATATACCCTTTCCCTTCCATCATTCCCATGTACAAAATCATTAAAGCCTTCCACAGAAAAGAGGCCCATCTCATACACAGATATGGCACCCATCACCTTTCGCATTTTTGCCAATTCCTGCTCCTTCTTTGCCCTTTTGCTTCTTCTGGCTTCAGCATTCTCTTTAGCGAATGCTAAAGTTCACCATCATGACTTTGTTGTATGTTTTCTTTCTTTCTTCCTTCCTTCCTTCCTTCTTAGCTATTCTTTGTTTGTTTGTTTATGTATGTATATATATATATATATGTATGTTGGTTGACAGGTTCAAGCAACAAAAGTGAAGAGGCTGTGTAAAACTCACAACACCATTACAGTGAACGGCATGTTCCCTGGGCCTACCTTGGAAGTGAACAATGGTGACACGCTCGTTGTCAAAGTCACCAACAAAGCTAGATACAATCTTACCATTCACTGGTATATTTTTCATGAATATTATGATACATTGCTAGAAAATTTCCCGTTTACCTACAAGTAAATGCGAGTCTACAGTTTTCTGTTTCTCACGGGTTCGCTTTGTCTGTTACATGACACAGGCACGGCATTCGGCAGATGAGAACAGGATGGGCTGATGGGCCAGAATTTGTAACTCAGTGTCCGATTAGACCAGGAGGAAGTTACACCTACAGGTTCACCATTGAAGGACAAGAAGGTACATTATGGTGGCATGCTCATAGCTCATGGCTCAGAGCTAGTGTTTATGGTGCTCTTATTATTCACCCAAAAGAAGGAACCGCTTATCCTTTTGCTAAGCCCAAACGACAGACACCAATTCTTCTTGGTAATTATTTCCATCACTGATTTGAAATGCCAACACAGTGATCATTAATTAGTAAAATCTTAAATAACTATTGCGAACGTAATATCGATTTCAGGAGAATGGTGGGATGCTAACCCCATGGATGTGGTGAGGGAGGCAACTCGGACCGGAGCTTCTCCAAATATATCTGATGCTTACACCATTAATGGTCAACCTGGTGATCTCTATAACTGCTCTAGCAAAGGTACAGATATATTTTCACGGGATCTTTACAGAATTTTCCAGAATGAAAAGAATTTGCTGATTTAACATGAATTTTACTGTAATCATTCCTTTAGTTGATGGGTCGCTGCCCATAAGCCTCTTGAATCATGTTTCTTAAGAAGAATGATCCACTTTATGCAGACACTACCATCGTTCCAATCGGCTCCGGCGAGACACATCTTCTCCGAGTCATCAACGCTGCTCTCAATCAAGAACTGTTCTTCACCATTGCCAACCATAAATTCACAGTAGTGGGTGCTGATGCCTTGTATCTTAAACCTTTCACCACTTCAGTCATCATGCTAGGACCAGGACAGACCACCGATGTTTTGATCACAGGTGATCAGCCACCCGCAAGATACTACATCGCTGCCCGTGCCTATCAAAGTGCACAAAACGCCCCTTTTGACAATACTACAACAACTGCCATTCTTGAATATAATTCTGCTCTTTGCCCTGCTAAATGCCCGACTACAAAGCCTATCATGCCTCCATTGCCTGCTTTCAACGACACGCCCACAGTCACCGCCTTTAGCAAGAGCCTTAGAAGTCCAGGAAAAGTTGATGTGCCTATGGATCTTGATGAAAATCTCTTCTTTACAATTGGGTTAGGACTCAATAGATGTCCTAGGAATTTCCGCGCTAGGCGATGCCAAGGTCCTAATGGCACTCGCTTCACTGCTAGCATGAACAATGTCTCTTTTGTTCTACCATCAAGCTTTTCCTTGCTCCAAGCAGCTAAGCTAAAGATTCCTGGAGTTTTCACCACAGATTTTCCCGCTAATCCTCCTGTTCAATTCGATTACACCGGTAATGTAAGCCGATCACTTTTTCAACCTGTTCCAGGGACTAAACTGTACAAACTGAAGTACGGATCAAAAGTACAGATTGTGTTACAGGATACAAACATTGTTACACCTGAAAACCACCCAATTCATCTTCATGGATATGATTTCTATATCATTGCTGAAGGGTTTGGAAACTTCAACCCTAAGAACGATACAGCTAAATTCAACCTGGTTGATCCACCAATGAGGAACACAGTTGCAGTACCATCAAATGGATGGGCAGTCATCAGATTTGTCGCCGATAATCCAGGTAAAGTTTCTTACAAATCTGAAAACCTGAATCATAATCCATTCAAACTTCCCTTCCTGACGTAAAATTGGATCGAATAAACAGGCGTGTGGATAATGCATTGTCACCTGGATGTTCACATAACATGGGGACTGGCCATGGCATTCTACGTAGAAGATGGAGTGGAAGAGCTACAGAAAGTAGAGCCACCTCCCAATGATCTACCTCTATGTTAGAGACAGATACAAAATCAATTACATTCTCAACAGTTATAAGCCCGAAAACAGGGGCTAGCTTTTCTTTCTTGTTCTAAATCTGTTTTTTTTTTTTTTTTGAAATTCTCCATTCATGTTCTTGATAAATTCAGTGTTGGTTTTCCCTGCATTTGGGGTTATAGATATTGTTCTTGTTTTTTTTTTTTTGTATTTTTGGGTAGATAGAGGTTAATGATTGATCAAGTACCCACTTGTTGTTTTCATTACTTCTAATAATAACATTCTTCCTTTCCAAATTACTCTCCCTATCTTCTTCATGCTTCTCTTTTTCCATGTTCTTTGTCAGTTCAAGAATACCAGTATGCAATATCCATGAAACAGTTCGAACTCTCTTGAATAAGATATTACGTATCCATAAAGGAAATCATTCAACCTTTTACTTACTCCTTGGACAAGAGAGGTTGTTTAAAGTGGAATACATGCTTAAAGATTAATCAATCATGCGTTCAAAAGGGCATTACTTCCTGCTTCATTACTAGATTCATAATATGATTTTGATCCTCATGAATTATCATCAAAATATAAGCGGATTTGATTTTAATAATAAGTATAGTAATCATGATAACAGTTCATCTTTCTGGATCAAAATACAGAGATGATGATGTGAAAGCACAAGAAAATTAGAAACTGGGAAGAAGGGAAGTAAATGACATGGTAGAAGTAAAACAAAGAGAGAGAAGCAATGAGCAAAGTTGATTGAAGTGCAAGAAAATCATTGCAAGTTGGAGATTGGAAAGAGCCATATTAGGCAATTGAATTAACCTGGAAATAAACTTGTGTAGCAAAATTAGGTTTGAAGATTGAAAAAGCATACAAGAAAGCATTAACCATGAATTACCAAATCAAATTAGGTGGCCTGAATTTCATGGTATTTTGTCTACTTCAATTTCCCATCCCACTTGCACTCTCATATGTAGAATCTCAATAGTTGTTAAGCTAATTTTAATGGGTTTTGAGTTTCTTCAGGTTTATCAAATTAAATTAAGTCTTATACTAACATATTCGTATATTTAGGATTTAAGGTTTAGGGTTTAATTTTTTTTATTTTAGTTTTTCGTGATAAATTCATTGAAAATATTTTAAAATCTGCAATCTTAAACCAAAAATAGGAAATATTAAAGAATCTTATAATAAAGATGCTTTATTTAAATGAAATGTTCAAAAATAATTTTAATATTTCAACTAAAAAAGATTGAAGTTACTAAATAACATAACAATTACCTTATTGAACTCTTATAAAATTAATAATTCATGTCGTAATATATATTAAAACAAGAAAATCAGATAAATAAATAGTTTGCATTATTTTTTTTTAAATTTATTTTATTTAATAATTTTAATTTAAAATGAAATATAAATATTATTTTTCACTTATCCAAAATAAATATAAAAATTAAATAGTAATAGTTTTAATTTATAAAATTAATTTTTATCTAATAATTTTAACATAAATACTAATACTAATACTAAAATTAAATTAAATTAACATTATTAATTGATTCTAAAAAATATTTATCTCTTTTATGAAAAATAAAATAAAATTAATGGTATATTAAATATATTTATTATATATGTTTTAATTGTATCTTTATTAAGCAAGAAAAAATTAAAATATTTTAATGATGATATAAGAGTGATTAGTATTTATTTTTTATTAAATTTATACATGAAAAATAATTATATATTTAAATTAAATTTTAATTTTTATATCATATATATTCAAGTATATTTTATTTTATATTATGAATGACTTTATTTATTTAATTGTTTTTAAATTATATGTTAAGATATAATTTATTAATTATATGATAATATAAATATAAAATATTAGAGATATAATGTAAAATCAAATATAATAAAAATGATCTTAATTAAAATAAAATATAATAAAATTAAAATAGAGTAATAAATATTAGTATATGTGAAGATTTCATAATAGAATTTTAAAATGATATTTATAATGATAAAATTTTAAAATTGTAAAAATAATATATATAATAATAAAATTTTATTGAAATTAAAATTATAAAATTTTATTAGAATTAAAATTATATATTATAATAAAATTTTGGATGATATGTATTATAATAAAATTTAAAGGATAAATTTTTAAATTAAAATTATTTGTTACAATAAAATTTTAAACAGTATATATGATAATAATATTTCATTAAAATTAAAAAATATTAAAAAATAATTATAAATAATAAATTAAATAATTAATAAAAATATAGAACATAATTCTAATTAAATTAAAATATTTGAAAGAATCGAAAGAAAATATCAAAAAAGCGAGTTGTTTGGAAGGATATGAACATCACAAAGTGCTTGAGCTGCATGGCTTGACTGTGACATGTCATTTGACTAACAGTTTCTAGAAGAAGTTGACTTGTGGATAATGTTGTGGTATTTCATTAACGATATAATAATATTAATTTATCATAATATAATAACATGTTTTTTCCTTATTAGCACGTGTTTTTTATAATAATTATTTATTAGTCCATCTTAAGAAAATATAATCTAATTATTGATTTAATTTAATTAAAATTATTCTAAATAAAGAATGATATAGTTGAAAACAACTAATTTTCTCATGCAATCAATAATTTTATCAAACAAATTTCATATTTAATATCTATAAAATAAGCTCTAGAAAAAGGATATTTTATTTGTTAATTATTATTTAATCATAAAAAAACGTGTGGCTGTAAATGAAATCGGGAAGCTTCTGACGATAAAAACGAGTCACTTAACTTTCAGACAGCGAGAGAAGCTACGTCATCAGTACCTCCGTGCTGATATTTTTCTTCGACTAAAATACCAGAAATATCCAGAGAAGGCTATAAATACCTCTCTCTTCTCTCGTTTGTAAAGGTTTCTGATTCTTGAAACGTTTTCTTCTTCTCTCAGTCACGATTCTGTTCAACATAATTGTTAAGCAACTGAAACACCCTGATACCAGCTGATTTGAACAAGGAAGAGTTTCTTGTATGCTAGTGGAACATCTATTTACAGGTTCGCTGAATTCTGTTTCTTGCTCTTGGTCTTCGCTTATTTTGTTGATTTACTTGATTCTTATCTTCTTGGGGATTTTGATCTTTTTCTTGAGTTTATTCACAATTGGGGTTTTAGAATGATTGTAGAAGTAGCTCATAATTTTGGAAATACGAGAGATGTTTCCTGGTTTTGCTTCATTAATCTTCTAAAACTCGGTCTTTCTTTAGTAATTCCCTTTTCTTTGTTACCCCAGCACTTGCTTTTATAATCCTCTTTGCTTCAGTCCTTCTCTCCTTTCGGCTTCACTAATGAAGAAATTTCGTGATAAATTTCACGATTTGAGATGTCCTATCTGTTGCAATCTTTCAAGCTCTGTTTTCATTTTTCTTTAGTGGCTTTCGGGTTGTATGGCTGACTTTTAATTCCTTGAAATTACAGATTGAAGCTTAAAATTGGTAAAAATGGGAACATATGATCATAATTCTGGTGCGAGTTCTATAATGTTAGATTGTACAAGGAAAAGAAAGAGACGAGAAGGAACTGCATCTGTTGCTGAGACATTAAAGAAATGGAAAGAACACAATAAGTATCTTGATTCTTGTGGTGAAGGGGATGTTGATAAATCAGTACGTAAAACACCCGCAAAAGGGTCGAGAAAAGGGTGCATGAAAGGGAAAGGAGGACCTGAGAATTCAGTGTGTAATTACAGAGGTGTTAGACAAAGAACTTGGGGTAAATGGGTTGCTGAGATTAGAGAACCTAATAGAGGTCGTAGACTTTGGCTTGGTACATTTCCTACTGCTTATGATGCTGCTGTTGCTTATGATGAAGCTGCTAAAGCCATGTATGGTAGTTATGCACGCCTGAATTTCCCTGAATTGTCATCGTGTTCCAAGGAGGATTCGTCTTTGGCTGCAACCACATCAGAAGTGTGTTCTTTGGTAGCAACTCCGGGTGGTTCGGATTCTACGACTTCGTCGAATCATTCTGAGGTTTGTGCAGTTGAAGATGCCAAAGATCATGTTGCGAAACATAAACAAGAACCGAAGAATGAGCTGAAAGTGGCAGCGAACGAAGAACCTGATCAGTATGATATTGGTGACCTCCAAATGGTTCCTAAGGATGAGCTTTTAGATATTGATGACTGGAATTGGTTCAACGGAAATGAGGGACAGGATTCTTGGCAGCAGATCTCCATGGATGAGATGTTTGATGTGAATGACTTACTAGGAGCTTTAGACAGCGAACCGGGCAACATGGAATTTGATGACGATCAACTACCACTCTCTGTCGATGAAGTTCAGCACGACCCGTCATCAGATTCACCGTTCCAGTTGCCGAGGACAGATACAAGATTTATCCCTGGTTAACTTGTTACATCTCAAATTCCGGAAAGCCCGCCAGGAAGGAAGGTAATATAATAACGGAATCTTCGGTTTGAAACTGCCAGAGACAATTCTGAATGAGACGAGATCAGTAGATATGATTTACGTTGTCCGCCATTGTACAGACATGTTTCTTGATTGTTCTTCTTGAGCTAACTAACAAAAATTGCTGATTCTCTACTGAGTTTTTGAATTAGAGAAACAGGATAGGAAATATATTCTTTCTGGAACAGAAGCAAACTCTTTCTTGTACAAAGAAGAATATCAACAATAATAACAGGTGCCTTTCTTGATAAAATGATCTGCAAGAAGCCATTTTTGTCATAGATTTTTGCTCCGAATCACTTGTCTGTTTCCTTAAAGGTCAATCCAACTTTCGGAAAAAAGATTGGCAAACATAAAGATGCAGCAAGTAGATTGAATAACCATTACAGATGTCGAATTGTGCTGCTGATAGCATCTTCTTATCTTTGTTGCTCTTGCTTTATAGAGCGTGACGAGAATCCAACTATTAGTAAAGGAAGAACTGAAGGATCATATTCTCCCACAGGCATGGGCAAATTTGGCATTGCAAGTTATATTGTTGCTCCCGGAGCTCCACACCAGGCGACCCGGCCCATGCTCTTTGTAAAAGTAGGGCCTTTTACGAAAATACCATGCAGGCCAGTTTTTTTTTTTTCAAGCGTACCGAGGGTCACCTTTTTAAAAAAAAAAACTCTTTTTTTAATAAAATAATTTTAGAATCTTTTATCATAAAAATAAATAAAATTTAATCCTAAAAAATCATTAAAATATATACTATAAAAATATTGTATATATTTATTAAAAATATTTTACTTTTAAATTTTATAAATTATTTATAATTATTGAATAATTATTTCTATTATCATTAATTATCACTTATTCATCTTTTAAAATTTATTTATTTCAAACATTTAATTTGATGTTACTATCCTAATAATAATTTATTTTTTCAATTTTATTCAACATTTTACTATTTAATAAATTAATTATATTTTCTTGAATTAAAAATATTAACTATAATATTCATATATAATTATTCTTCTTTATTTTCTTTGAATTCTTTGATTTAGATTTTTAATTTATGTTTTATTTCTTAATTTAACTCTTTATATATTTCATCAATAAATATAAAAAATATTTATCAAATAAGTATATATCTAAAATATGGAAAAATCATACTTCCCAATTAAATAGATATAAAAATATTCAATTATTTATTAATTTAAAATGAATTAAAAAAAGCCATAGATTATTGCTTAGGCACAGCCTACTCAGAACAGCAAAAAGAAAAATCATTAAAAATCTGCTTAACTTTTTGGTCCCACGGAAACCGAGGGACAGAATCAATCAATCACAGCCATTAATCATTTTGTTCAAGAACCAACTGCAATTCCCAAAATACCCTTCCAACTCCGACTAATTTACCACTGGCTTGACTTTCTGTCACGCTACGCCTACCTAGCCAACGCAGTCTGATTGACCATACAGCCACACTAGCCCATGAAACTGTCCCCAAAAAAAATAACAAAACAAAACAAAACAAAACCAAAGCAAAAGAAAAACTCTTTTGGAGCTTAACTCATGCAACAGGCTCGAACCCCAAGCTTTTCAGACCAGACCAGACCACTTTAATAGAATTCTTCGCTCCTCTGTCCTTTTCTCGCCTCTCTGTCTCTCTCTCTCTTTTAGTGAACTTCTCATTTCTCCATGGCCACTACTTGCATTTTCTCTCTTTTATATTAATCCCTCATGCTTGATTTCCTCGTATCACTAATGAATCATCGTCTGGCCTCAGCTTTGCTTACTTTCGATCAATATCACCTCAATTCTGGTTTTTAATCCCCACCCAGAAATTCATTTCCGGTAAAAATTTGATTTGACACTAGTGTGCTGTTTTATTTCATTTGATTTCAATTTGGTTTGTTTCTTTCCTTTCTGATATAACAATGATGTCATCTCTATTGGGTCTGCTTGGTTTTTTATTTTTTGAGTTTTGAGCTTCAGTCCTTTTTTCTGTTAGTGTTTTTCATGGTTTGATCAGTATTGGGATTTCGTGGTAGGTCTATAGAAGGCATGCATTTTTAGCTATTTGAAGTGAAGTTTGTTTCCTTGTCCTTTTTCTGTAATCTTATGCAATGGTGGTTCTGGTTTGTACATGAAAACTCCGGTGACAGCTTCATAGATATTGATTATACTCTCATTGCCTTTTCTTTCTTTCTTTCTTTCTTCTAACTAATTTCATCGTTTTCAATAGGGTAAAGGAGAAAAAAATACACCTACTGATCTACAAGTTTAAGTAATAATTGTTTATTTAGGAATTTTATGGCTAATTTGATCTATTGTTTCATTGTTTTAATGTTACTAATGTTTTCCTCATTTCTCATTTGAGTAAAGTGTATGCATATGCAATCATTCAGAATAGTCTAGTTAATGGATTTCAGGGTTCAAGGTTCGAATTCTGACATCTGAAACTGTTTGCGTTGTGTACTTATGTACATATATATTTATTTTAAGAGGTTGATGAACTTTGACCATGGTCTATGGTTAGCACCCGAAATTCATTTTATTTTCTCGTTTCAGGAATCCATAAATGGGAATCACCGATGAGTTGATGAAAATCATTTTCGTTGATGAAAATTACATTTCCTTCACTTTATTCTGGTTGGTTGCAAAACCAAAAAATGTGTGAAGAAATGATCCAAGTCATACAATTGGTCTGTATTGCTTTTCTGCTAAATGCATTAGGTTACTCTATTGGGAAGATTTTGCATGACTAATCCATTCCTGAAAGAGAAAAGCCAGCGGTTATCGTTCTTCCTTCACTATTTGCAAATTCTGTTATTGAGAAAGCATATCTGTTTGAATAATTTTGATTCTGAATTAAAGAATGTCTCTAATTGGGTTGTCAATGCAATAGTAATGAGTAAAGTAACCTTATGTTATTCTCATCGCAGAGCCCGCTAGCTGTACAAAATGTTGAAGCGAAAGCGGTTAGATGAATGCAAGCATCCGTTTAATTCTTACCGTAAGCATTATCCCATCATTGTGTAGCTTTTTCTCATCCATCATTTATGTTTTTATGGTCATTTCTATTTTTTTATTCACAAGTAATGCGGAATCCAGGCTGCCTGAAAAGTTCCAGGTTTTTCAGCATTGTGCTAGTCTTCTGTTGGTTCCACCAAAATGCTTACTTTCCTTTAACCTCAAGATAAACCATGAATATTTGTTAACTAGCTGGCATTTGAAGTTGTTTCTCTTTCAACCAAATTTTTAAAGGTCCTAAATTGGAGCAGCAAGATATATCATCATCATACATCACCTATCGAAGATAGAATGTTAATCTAGTATTTTTTAAATATCAAATTACTTTGAGCTTTCAAGTACATGGGTAGATGTTCTTTGAGTTGCTGAAAGGGTCAACCGAAGAAACTTTTTACGCATAATATGTGTCATTAATGGCATGATTTCTAACATGCATCGGCTGATTTTCTATCTTGCAGCTTTTGAGGCCTTGTACTGTGGCTCATGGCAGAGTGTGGAGTTCATAGAGATTAGAGATGGAGTTATGATCACTCATTTCCCTGATAACCACCATGTGATCGAGGACAAGGGTCATCCCTCAGACTATCGTGTGAAGTCAAGGCAAGCAACTGTATCGGATTGCACTTGTTTTTTGAGGCCTGGTGTCGATATTTGTGTGCTTTCAAGCCCAGAAGATGAAGAAAATTCAGAGGTATGAGCATCTGTATATTGCAAGCTACCTTTTCCTCCTTTTTGCATGTAAATTTTATAATGCTCATTGGATGATTGACATAATTCAAAATCTATTTCCTTTTACAAGGGCTTCACCATTGTATAACATTTTTGGTGTCAACATGCTTTGTCTAAGTTGTAGGATCCCTGCTGCTTATTTATTACTTTCTTGAGGGTTATTCTGCTTTCAAAGGGAGTATAATGTTAATTTCCATATTCCATTTATGGTATAGGGGTGGACTGATGCTAGGATAAGTTCTATACAAAGGAAGCCTCATGAACTGGAATGCAAATGCAAGTTTTTTATCAAACGCCATATTAACCAAGGTCCCCTTGGTTCAGAAAAGGTAAAACTTAGCACAGAGGTGGAAGCAGTCGGAATAGATCAAATTCGTGTCCTTCAAAAGCTCAACAAAATTCCTTGTGAAGGTCAGCCGTATCGTTGGGATTCATCCGAGGACTGCTCTACCTTTCAAAGAACTAAATTGTTTATGGGAAAGTTCTGCTCTGACTTTACGTGGCTACTTGTGACATCTGTTTTGAGGCAAACTGCATTTGATGTGAGATCAGTACAGAACAAAATTATCTATCAAATTTTGGGCTGTGATGATGATTGGTCTTCAATAAAATCAAATAATCACTTGAATGTTCTGAGTTTCAAAGTAGAGAATGATATTTTAACACCACTTGTCCTACAATTAGCTCCTGCTGAAGTTAGTGAGGCTGTTACTGCTCCTGTCATACATGATGTTGATTCCGATGAGCCGTACAGTATCACAAATTTGAGGCGATCCAAGCGCAGAATTATTCGACCTGAGCGTTTCCTCGGATGTGATGTGCCTTCTGATGCAGATGTTGGATGGGTTCGAACCATGCCTTACAAGACAGAAAAATGGAAGGAAGATGAAATGTTTTTACCATTATCTTCCCTGTTTGGTCAAAATGCTAGCTCTTCTCCTGAGCAAATAGAGGGAGAAAATGGAGTCGGTACTCTAAGAGACCCGATTGTTGAGCTTCCTCTTCTCAAATTCAAGAGGAGATCAAGAGAGACTAAATCAAGTACTTTTAACCCAAGTGAACATAAAAGTGAACTTGCTATAGTGCCTGTCCTTGCTGAAAGTGATCCAAAACCTTCTAAAGATTGGAGTTCCCCTGACAAGACTCCCACAAGCTATCCACCAGAGACCACTGATGATTTCTCATTCAATTACTATGCGACAGAAAGTTATACAGCAGGCCGAAAGAAGATTACTTATGAATTTGATGATATGGTTGTTGAGACTACTAGTTGGAAGAGAAGAATACCGAAGATGAATTTTCGTAAAAGGGGTTACCGGCGTTCTCTGCCAATAAAAATAAAGAGAGAGAATTCTGGAGAGCCATTAAGGTATAGGAAGACAACCTTAAGTGCTGGTGCATACAATAAACTCATAAAATCTTTCATGAAGAATATTGATTCAACACTCCTGTCAAAGGAGGAAACACATATTATCGACCAATGGGAACAGTTTAAAGCGAAAAAACACACTGTTGCAAATGAGAAGAAGGAACCATCAGCAACCGAGGATGAGGATGAAGAATCTGAAACTGAAATGTTGTGGAGAGAAATGGAGTTGTCTTTGGCATCAGCTTATCTTCTTGATCAAGATGAGGTATGATTCATCAAATTTGTATCAGCATTTTGCTTTACTTTATCTCAGGTACAGTTTACATACATTTCTTTTCTTTATTTCTAATTCAGCTTGGTATAAGGTTCTCAGGTTCGAATTTCATCTGACACCATGCAAAAATCAAATGAAAATTGCCGGCATGAATTCAAGCTTGATGAAGAAATTGGGATTATGTGCCACTTATGTGGCTTTGTATGCACTGAAGTAAAATTTGTTTCCGCTCCATTTGTAAGTCAAGCGATAAATGCATACATTTCCCTATTGGTACCTGACTGTGCCCCGAAATTTCAGTTGTCTTTCTTGTTCCTCACTCCCTAGATGCAATGATGAATAATATGTTATGAAACCTTACCAAAGATGCGATATATTGCTGTAATGGCATGCAAGATTTTGCATCGGAGATTATACTGGACTCTGTTAGTCTGATTGCTTCAAACAGAATTCTGATTCTACTGCTATCTTTTCTTTAATTTTCTAGGCAGAATATGTAGGCTGGAGTGCAGAAAGTAGGCCATGCAACAATGAACAACATTCACTTAATCCAGGTCAAGATGACGACTTGACTCTTTTCGGAAAGTTTGTTTCTGCCGAAGATACATCTTTCTCAGAAGAAAGTGATAATGTGTGGGCCTTAATCCCTGATCTTAAGGTGAAACTACATGTGCACCAGAAGAAAGCTTTTGAGTTTTTATGGAAAAACATTGCTGGGTCTATTTATCCAACAAGTATGGAGAAAGCATCGAGGAAAATAGGTGGTTGTGTTGTCTCTCATACTCCGGGTGCTGGAAAATCATTTCTCATTATTGCATTCCTTACTAGCTACTTGAAGTTGTTTCCTGGAAAACGGCCGCTAATCCTTGCTCCAAAGACAACACTCTATACCTGGTACAAGGAATTTATCAAGTGGCAAATTCCCATTCCTGTTCAACTTATACATGGTCGCAAATCGTATCATAACTTCAGGACAAAGACAGTGGCATATCGAGGAGGTCCAAAACCAAGTCAAGATGTTATGCATGTTTTGGATTGCTTGGAGAAAATTCAGAAATGGCATGCACAACCAAGCGTTCTTGTCATGGGTTACACTTCATTTCTGACACTAATGCGCGAAGATTCAAAGTTTGATCACAGAAAATATATGGCTAAAGTGTTGCGTGAAAGTCCTGGACTCTTGGTGCTAGATGAAGGACACAACCCAAGGAGTACGAAATCAAGGTTAAGGAAGGTTTTGATGAAAGTTCAAACAGATCTTAGAATATTACTTTCAGGTACTTTATTTCAAAATAATTTCTGTGAATATTTCAACACTCTTTGTTTGGCAAGACCGAAGTTCATTAGAGAAGTTTTGAAGGCGTTAGACCCAAAGTTCAAGAGGAAAAAGAAAGTGGAGGAAAAAGCTCGCCACTTGCTAGAATCCCGAGCAAGGAAATTCTTCTTAGATAATATTGCTAGAAAAGTTGATTCAAGTGATACAGATGAGAGAATGCAGGGTATAAACATGCTACGAAAAATGACTAGTGGGTTTATTGATGTGTATGAAGGTGGACCTGCTGACAGCCTTCCAGGTTTACAGATTTACACCATATTGATGAATTCAACTGATGTACAGCATGAGATTTTGGTGAAACTTCACAAAATTATGTCCACTTGTCCTGGATACCCCTTAGAATTGGAGCTTTTGATAACTCTTGCAGCAATACATCCTTGGCTGATCAAATCTTCCCACTGCGTGAACAAATTTTTTACTCCAGATGAACTGGTGCAAATCGAGAAGCTGAAGTTTGATTTCAAGAAAGGATCAAAAGTAATGTTTGTCTTGAATCTCGTGTATCGCATAGTCAAAAGGGAGAAGGTTCTAATCTTCTGCCACAACATTGCACCCATTAACATATTTGTTGAGTTGTTTGAGAATGTGTTTAGGTGGCAGAGGGGTAGAGAAATTATGGTCCTGACAGGGGATCTAGAGTTGTTTGAACGAGGAAAAGTGATTGATAAGTTTGAGGAAACTGGAAGTCCTTCAAGAGTACTTCTTGCATCAATCACAGCCTGTGCAGAAGGGATTAGTTTGACGGCAGCTTCACGAGTAATTCTATTGGATTCAGAGTGGAATCCGTCCAAGACAAAGCAGGCTATTGCAAGAGCCTTCCGGCCTGGCCAACAAAAGGTGGTCTATGTATATCAGCTCCTGGCAACGGGTACGCTTGAAGAAGACAAGTACAGTCGAACAACATGGAAGGAGTGGGTATCTAGTATGATATTCAGTGAAGCATTTGTGGAGGACCCTTCTCGCTGGCAAGCAGAAAAGATCGAAGACGACGTGTTAAGAGAGATGGTGGAAGAGGATCGCGTCAAGTCCTTTCATATGATAATGAAAAATGAGAAGGCTTCAACAGGATAATCAGATGCCATAATTTCTATAACAATCAGAGGCGTACGAGCTATTCTACTTTTATTGCCATATACTTCTGCTTTCTTCCATTATTATTAACACTACATTACTTTCTCTCATGCAGGCTTTACAAGCTGCTTAGAACTGCTGGTTGCTGGAAGACAACAATTATTTCAGCAATGAAGGTAAACACTATAAATCTGCTGAATCAGGGCATATCTATGCGTAAGCTCCCTGTCCAGCACTTGAGTTATATCATTTCTGCTCTCTCAAATATAATTAAAATAAACCTCGTCAGTTTTGTTCGGCCAAGTTCGTTTCGGTTTTATAACTAATCATATCTTGCCAACTTCTAGTAGGAATGATTCATTGAGACCTTTCTCAAACATGACTTGATTAAAAAAGTTTCTCACTTTTTGGCAAAGTATGGTATTCAACTCAACTCAACTCAACTAAACTAAGCCTTAACGGTTAGCCTTATAGATTATCATTTCGAGTTGCTTTTCTTGGAGAACTAAACTATACTGAATGAGATATCATTATTGTTGGAAAGGAAAAAAGTGGTCATTTTTTGAAGCCTTGAAACATGTCAATGAGACAATGTTCCAAGTTCATGTGGAAAGAAATCTGTCAGGAGTGAATTCTTTCCAGAAAATTTTATACCATGGAAGAGGATGGCGTTGCCACAAGCATGTATTTGCGTCAATCCTGTACTCTTTGTTACTTGTTAAACAAAAGAACATGGAAATAGCTGCTTAATCAACAAGGTTGTTCTGCTAATTGTGGCATTCCTTGCGATGATATGTAGCTCATCATCTCTTGCTAATAGAAACGCAAATAGAGGGTGTAGAGTTTTATACTTTTGAAGAATTAGCATGCAATAATTACATAGGTCTATGAAACTTTTATCGTTTAATCGAAGATCTCGAGTTTGATTCTTCATGATAGAGTAACATATGCATTGAAAAACTAATTTGGTCGAGAATATTCGGTATTTAAAATGATATAAATTGAATGTCTACTATAATCATCTATTGAATCATAAATCCTTTGATCATCCAGAATGATTTTATATATCTTTAACATATTTATGTTTTCACGGATTGAACTTTAGATCTCTAGATCATATAGATTTTGATATTATATCTATTAAGATATCATTAACAAAAAGAGATCAAATTTGAAGAAAGTGGAAGGATTAGTATCTTTTCAAAAGCTAATTTACTATGATAATCACAACAAACAAACATCAGAAATTTCGCAAAGAAAAAGGATGAACTAGATGTTGAATGAGGCAGTTGTTGAATGATAGCTGAAACTTAATCTATATATTGGTTGGAAATATTATTATAATAACAAGAACTTATAGATGAATGCACCCACCACCCATATAAAAGTTGGCAACTTGAACACAAAAAAGAGTTGGAATAATTTATGGGTGTGTGTTATGAGGTAGATTCATTTCATTGACTTGGTATTCTTATCAAATCCATCTTTACTCTATTATCAACTCCACCAACCATTATTTAATTCAACACCATTCCACAACTTCACTCCCTCGGATGAGTTCAGTAGGAGCAACCTTCCATGGATAAACATGTTGAATTCTCTTTAAACTTTAAAGATCTCGATATTTCTACCCAACTCCGAAATAAAAGAGGTTACGATCGATCTTGCTTCCAATTCTGCCCGATTTACTTCGGATTATTGCCATATTTTGTTAGCTTGGAGAGGCAGTGGCTGCGATAGCTTTACGTGCAGCTTGAGTAATTAATGTATGTGGGAGGAGGCAACCCCCATGCTTGTGTTTGAGGATATTAATATTTCCTATGATGGCGGTCCATAATACTTTATATTATATCTTTAATCCTCTATTATTGATCAATATTTGTAGATTCTTTATCAAAGCTAACAACCAGATGGTAATCTTTGCATGGATCCTAACGTGTGATCTCATATATATATACATATACACATATACGTGGATGGATGGATTTTTTTTTTTTTTTTTTTGGGATGCTACATGCAACGTACGGCATTCTTGACGTTATTTGATGAACCTAATAAAATACAAGTGGCCATGGCATATTAAGCAATAGTTATGAATATATAAATACATTATATATATATATATATATATATATATATATATATATATATATATATATAATATATAGATATACATGCATGGAAAATATTAAAGATATAGGTGGATATTATGGGGGGGGTGTAGAGACAAAAGGAGTATATTAAAATATCAAGTTGCATGTTTGGAAATTGCCAGCCAAGTTCCTACTCAATTTGCCCATAAAATTTGCACCACCCTTCAACAATGCTTTTTGACTTTATTTATTTCACTTGCTAATATGAAGCCAATTTGGTATGCAAATTAATTTCCCAATTTTTCAAATAATGAATTTTTTTAAAAAATATTTATAAAAAAATAATTAACATATATTTAATACAAATTTCGGTGAAAATCGACATTTTTTTAAAAAAAAAATCAAACTAAAATATCATCTAATTTTATTAAAAAATAAAAATTACCATTTTTATAACTATTTTTTAATAGTCTATTTGATTATCTTAATTAATTTATGATAATCAAATTCAAACTTAGAAATTATAGTTTTGTATAAATTATTATTTTGTAATTTTTAATCTTTTATTAATTATAATTTTAGTAGAATAATATATTTCAAAATATTAATAATAAGATAGATTTATTTATATATATTTTGCACATTATTTATGTTCCTTTTCTCATTAATGGACGTTAATGATTTTATTTTATTTATTTGGAATGTCTTTCACTCACTCCTAAAACATTTCGAAAATTCTTTTTGAAAAATTAATTTCGTTTAATTCATTTTTTTTAAAAATTATTTGATTAATTGAAATAATTATGTTAAGTAATATAATTTTGATATTTATAATTACATGATATATTTGGATATAATCTCATAAGTTATTTTCTTTGAACTATACAATCAAAGCAGACTTAATTTAAATATTAAACAATTATTAATATTCAATGATCGAAAGCAATATTATAAAAATAGCTACAAGATCTATTAATCTAAATTTTTAAAATTAAATAATAACAATTACAACTTATAAAATACTTATATATATATATATATATATATATATATATATATGATTAAGATTCGATTAAAATCAAGATTTTAATGATTAAATAAATTCAATTATGATAAAGAATTACTAAATGGATATTATACTAATTTAAAAGGATAAAATAAATATAATTTGAATTAAAAATGAGAAATTAAATATTTTATAAGTATACACACACACAACTAGCTATTTAAATATTTTATAAATATTTGGCACACCATCCCAATGAATTATCTTATTTTATATATAAATTAAATTAAAATTATCTACTATGATATAAATACAAATGATAATTTAAAATTCAATTTGTATAATAATAAGTTTGGTCAAAAAGTTGTAATAGCCTCAGTTTTAATATTACTTTTTACGTCAACATGCTGAGTGCAAATAATAAAAATTATCAAAGAGTAGACGAAATCAACCCCTTTTTCCTCCTGATTATCAAAGAATATATATATGAAAATTTTGAATCTATTATATAAAATTATGAATTTATTAATATGTTAATTTTTATTAAATATTATATATATTTATATATTAATAATTAATAATAATTAAACGATCAGTAATGATGATGAAAGGAATAAAGGGATAATGCAGGGGAAAACTAAGTCCAAAGAAGTTGCAAGTTGAGGGGATCCACTTGCTTTTATATGATTCATCATAACATCTCATCTCCATCATCATCATCATCTATCATTTATTCTTCCCCAAGTACTTATCTCATCTTCTCTCATTTCTCTAACAATTTCATCAAACTAATCCAACTTGACAAACTGAACACTTTCAACACCAACAACTCTTCAGAGTAAAGATTAAAAAAAAGATCAAACCCTCTTTCTTTCCCTCTATTCTATAAAATCTTGCCTTGTATATCCCATGAATCTGTAACCCTAGCTCATTATCAACACACCTTGTCAAAACCCACAAAGCATGATCATGCCTGCTGCTTCCTTGCACCTCCAACGACCCACCGCCACAACAACCTCCGCATCGACATCCTTGTCTTGCCACAAGCATTCGTGGAGCCCACCCGTCCCTCTTTGTCCGGATACACCCTTGCCTGACTATGTTTTCTGCTACCATACACGTACTGTGGGTCCAAACCAGTGTTGCTCCGCCGTGTTCAAGCCTATAAATGCGCCTGTTTCCACTGTCTGGTCAGTTGTCCGCCGTTTCGATAACCCACAAGCTTATAAACACTTCATCAAAAGTTGTCATTTAATCAATGGTGATGGAGATGTAGGTACGTTAAGGGAAGTTCATGTTGTGTCAGGATTACCAGCTGAGTCAAGCACTGAAAGATTGGAGATTCTTGATGATGAACAACACGTGTTAAGCTTTAGCATGGTCGGCGGCGATCATCGGTTGAAGAATTACCGGTCGGTGACAACTCTTCATGCTTCTCCTTGTGGAAATGGTACGGTTGTTATAGAATCATATGTAGTCGATATACCAGCGGGAAACACCAAGGAGGATACTTGTGTTTTCGTTGATACAATCTTAAAGTGCAACTTGCAATCCTTGGCTCACATAGCTGAGAACATGGCCAAAAACTAGCATCTATATAAATATTCATATATATATATATATATATATATAGTTGCTACCATCATCTTGATTTGTTTCTAAGAACATGGATTTCACAGCTGAATTTTTGGTTTCCGATTCAAGTTGGATCGGTTTGATTATCATGATCGGTATCAATACCTGAATTGGGAATTTGTAGATCCATGTTGTAGCTAGCACTTGATGAAGGACTTCTAAACTATCATGAATACAAAATATATATATATATATATATATAATCAAACACAGAGAGACACATGTCAGCTTTGTTTTCCTTCAAGAACGCTAGCTTAAGACATTACAGTGAAATTTCAATACGTTTGATTACATCCAATGTGGTCTGTTTTTGGGTCAAGTTATTATTACAATCTAAGTTATTTCTCTTTTTTTGTATTTGTTCAGACAAAGAGGGAACAAGGCTTCTTGTTCGTATGTATTATGTACAGTTTTCCCCTCTGCAATCGTCTTCATTGTATGTATTTCTTACTGTATAATCATATGTACTGATCTTTTTCCCTGAAACCAACTCCAAGTGCCTAACTTTATGCCAACATGTATGAATTAAAAAGATGAACAGACTGATCAAATGTGCATGATGAATTCATTAAACACGTTGAAGGGTACCTGGAAAGTGGTTTGAAGTGAGAAAGGAAAAGATTATTAATCTCGTAATTTGCGCGATAATCATGCATTATAGGAAGAAAGAAACCATGGGTCGAACGTGGTTTTCAAGTCTTTTTTTTTTTTTTCTATCATGAACAGGGAAAAAAAAGAGGACGAACAAGTGGTGATTAACATATATTTATACGTCGTACGATTATTCGGTGCAGAATTCTTGGTCCATTGAGTGGATTTTGTTTGAAAACTGCCATGATGATATTACCTGTCGCATGGCCGTCGGCGTTGATGTTACTCTATATATATATATGGATAGATATATACAAGTTGCATTAGAAAGATAGGCAAGTTGTTAATATTTGCCTTTTTCTTCCACATTTAGATGTACGAATGTGTCGTTTGTTGAGAGGGTTGGATATGCAAGTTGGCTTGCAAGTGGGCATTCAGCCTTTCCTTTTGAGATTTGTGTATCCCTCCTTCTATCAGCTTATGCTTGATCTTCCTATCTTCCCTCAACTTTCTAGATTATTGTTTTTGATTTTTTATAAATAACTAAAATATATATGAATTTTCGTATTTTTTTTATTTTTATATTCTAGATATCATTTGCTAATATTTTATTACTCTTTTGTTAAATTTTAATAAAATACCATAAGTTTTATATCCACTATCATGTATAAATATAACAATAATTACTTCCAAAATTATAGAAATAATTGAATTTATTTCAAATGTGAAATTATTAATTTTAATTATGAAAATTTTAAAAATAGAAATCAGATAAAAAGTAAAGATAAAATCATGATAGTTTAGTATTTTTATTGATGCAAAATTAATAAAATTTAAAGATGAGTATATTAATAAATAATTATTTATTTATTAATAAAATTAGTACATATATAATTATAATAAAAAAATATAATAATGGATAGATGAAAATTTATATGTATCAAAAAATTCATAAAATCAATTATATTTAATTACATAAATATTTATATCTAAATAACAAATATGATATTTAATTTCCATGTATTTTTCTTCAATAAATAATATTACAATAAAGAAAATTTATAAACATTACGTTTGGTATAAAATCTTGAATGGGTGTTGAATTAAGTTATGAAATTGCATTGAAAAGTAAAGAAGCTGCAGATGGGACCGGTAAGATTGGATGTATATTTTTCCGGGAAGTTTCGATGGGGGCCAGGCTTGAGCTTGGAGGTGGAGGTGGAAGGGAAGGGATATTGGCAGTAATGGTTGGTGCCTCAGTCGCCATGAAGCCCTGCGAAATTGCAGCAGATTCATTACAAGCTGATGCATGCATGTGAAGATAAAGAAATAATCTTCACCGACAAATGTTGATGTAATCTTGCTGATGTAAATCCCTTCTCCTTTGTTTTGTTTTCTGCAAGTAACTTGCCATGCCTCCACCTGCAGATTCTCTACTTCATTTCCAGGAAGTTTCGTCTCTGCATTTACAAACCATCAACCCATTTAATATCTCCTCAATTTATTATATAAAATTATATATTAATTAATAATATAATAATATATATCATTTTTTATTAAATATTATATATATATATTGATTATTATTTATATGATAAATTATTATGCAAATCTGATTTATTATATACTACTATAAATCTATTAATAATATCATAACTAATACATGAAATTTAACATGTATTATTAATTATCTAGTAATTAATATAATTATAATATTTAAATTATTTTAGTTTTAATATATATTATAATATTAATCATAAAGTCATAATTATATACGATTAATCGATACATGCAATCTTTGTAGGGTCGTTTTGTTTGATGGGTTGATGATCCGCATCTAATACGATGTGCATCACGAAAAAGGTGGTGGGGTGGATGGCAATTTATCCAAACGACAAACGTGTTCTGTCGTAAGTTTCTGTTAAGTTCTCGCAAACGACGCCGTATGAGTGAATACAACAGTTCTCCCTGTTATGTACAACAAAGAAAGCAGCAGCAGCAGTTGAAGCATAGCGGCGGCCATTAGAAACACCGAAACAACAACATGAGCACAAACAGGGCGTTGACAGACACGAGATTCTCCGATCTTAACCCGCAATTATCGGAATCGATTCTGGATGCGCTTACACGAGCTGGCTTCGAGTATTGCACGCCGGTCCAAGCAGCCACAATTCCTTTACTGTGTAGTTACAAAGATGTTGCTGTTGATGCAGCCACCGGCTCTGGAAAAACTCTAGCTTTTGTGGTCCCACTTGTTGAGATTATGCGGCGAGTTTGTTCGCCTCCTAAACCGCACCAGGTTCTCTCCGTTTATTTTCTTTTCAGTATCTACTTAGTTGATTAATTTCAAGAAATTAATTCGTCCTTAAGGCATGAACAGAAATCAAAGCAAAAGTTACAATTGAGTAAATTTTTTCTTCAACTTTTGTTAGTTGTATAATGTTGAGTTGAAAAGCTCAGTTCAGTATCGAACAGCTGATTTCTTTCTCAAATTTTACTTAATTTGATGCTGTGGTTAACTGGAGTGGAGCTTGGTATGCTTCCATGCAATTGTGCTGGAAAAATTTCCAAATTTAATTGTTTGAACACAGTAAAATTAGTGTTGAGGTAGTAAGTGAGTTTTTTTTATGTTGCCATTGATTTTGTGTTTGTTAAAGGTTTGGAATTTTGGTTATGCATGTGTTACAGGTGATGGGAATAATTCTATCTCCTACTAGGGAGCTGTCTTCGCAGATATATAATGTTGCTCAACCTTTTGTTGAAACATTATCAAGTTTCAAGTCCATGCTTCTTGTTGGAGGTGTGGATATAAAAGCTGATGTCAAGAAAATAGAAGAGGAAGGAGCTAATCTATTGATCGGCACTCCTGGAAGGCTATTTGACATAATGGAACGTGTGGATGGCTTGGATTTTCGAAACCTTGAGGTAGTCATAGTAATCATGGAATGAGATTTTGATTTTTTAATTGCTTTTGCTATGATTAGAAACAAAGTGTATGTGTTTTTTTTTAAGATTTACCCTTTTTGAGTCAGTTGGAAGCAACCATGACTGCTGAACATTTTATTTTATGATGGTGGCATCTGGTTGGATTGTGCTGTTACCATTCCTTTAGGGTACTCTCAGCATAGTCGTTTATGTACAGCAAAATGTTCTCAAATCTCAGTGATGAAGTAATGACTACACTACTTATTCATTTATATGTCCCTTGGCTAAGCAGATTTTAATTCTTGATGAGGCCGATAGGCTACTGGATATGGGATTCCAGAAACAGATAACTTCTATTATATCCCGCCTACCCAAGCTTCGCAGGACTGGTCTTTTCTCTGCTACACAAACTGAGGCTGTTGAAGAGTTGTCTAAAGCTGGACTCCGGAATCCTGTGAGGGTTGAAGTTCGAGCAGAAACAAAATCTCTGAATGAAACATCATGTTCACAATTATCATCTTCTAAAACACCATCAGGCCTTCAACTTGAGGTATCTAGTTCTGGGTTCCATTACTTGGTTTTTCTTTCTATGTTATCTCTTGTTTGCTTGGGTTACCCAGTCATAGATGATTGATCAATGAAGAAGAGTTTAAGCTTGTAAATTCTTTTGAGAGTATTGTTTGGTAGAAGATTTTAATTTCAGATTAAGGACAGGCAAAGTAGATCTGAAATACGTCTATGTTGCCTGTCTGCCATGAGTTTAATTTTATTGCTTGTACATAGACCTTGGACATACAATTTCTTGTTCTCATAGTGCTTGTAATGATAAAGAGATTTTTTTATGTTGATGCATAAATTCATTTGCCAAGTGTTCCCAAAACCCTGTGAAATTGGCTAACTGCACTAAAAGGAGTGCTCTTAGTGACAGACATGGTATTTCTTGTACAAGTCATTTGTTGGCTGATGAATCTATTTTTGTTCCCCCCTCCTCTTGTTCTTTGTGCAGTATTTGGAATGTGAAGCAGATAAGAAACCATCGCAGCTTGTTGATTTCCTTATTAAGAACAAATCCAAAAAAATAATAATGTGAGTTATCATCTGTGTTTTTGAATGGATGTAGAAATGCACACAATCTCAGTAGTTGGTGATACGTTATTAACAAATGTATTTTCTTACATTTGCAGATATTTTATGACCTGTGCTTGTGTTGATTACTGGGGAGTTGTTCTTCCCCGTCTTAGTGCCTTAAAGAACTTTCATTTGATTCCTCTTCATGGGAAAATGAAACAGGTAAATTTTGGGAATAATGTAACTTACTTAGGCTAATCATAGATTCATTCTTTATTCTGACTTCTTTGTACTTTCATAGGCTGCAAGAGAAAAAGCATTGGCTTCATTTACGTCTTTAGAAAATGGCATTCTTTTATGTACAGATGTTGCAGCACGTGGGCTTGACATTCCAGGTGTTGATTGTATAGTGCAGGTAGCATGATAACTAAATAGGTTATGCTGTATAATAAATTTATCACAAATGCGTTCTACGATTATTGATTTTTTATCAACTCTCTCTAATGCTTTAAATGCTGCTTTACATTGTTTTCTTTCAGTATGATCCCCCTCAAGATCCCAATGTTTTCATTCACAGAGTTGGCCGAACTGCTCGGTTGGGAAGGCAGGGAAGCGCTATTGTTTTTCTGTTGCCAAAGGTTCAGTTATTGGATCTCTATATATGTTATCATTTTAGTTAATTGATATGATATTCTGCTTAATCATATAGATTCTATATTTTGAAAATAGCAGTTTGGTTGTACTTATGCAGGAGGAAGCTTATGTAGAATTTCTGCGCATACGAAGGGTTCCTCTTCAAGAGAGAAAAATGACAGACGATGCTCCTGATGTTATTCCACAGGTAATAGTCAATATGAAGCGTCAACTTGGTTAGCTACAGTTAATCCTTATTGAACATGAACCGACTACCATTTTCTTATTTTTCAATACGATGTCCTTAGGAAATGCATCGAGTATTTTACTACTTTTGATCTTTGATAACCAACAGCATTTCATAAAACCGTCAGATAAACTGATGTAACAACTTGAGCTCCACTCCCGATTATTAAAAATTTTTATACCATATGAAGAATTATTTTTTGAATGACCCAATGCTTGTCTATTTGATTTTGATGCCAACTTTACGGTCTTATCAGTGTATATCCTCAAAGATGCTCCATGTAACATGAATACTTCCAAATCCGTGACTTATCTGCATTTCCCTTTCTTTCGTTGCTTAACACATTGTCACATCATTTTCAGATACGAACTGCTGCCAAGAAGGATCGTGATGTAATGGAGAAAGGACTGCGGGCTTTTGTTTCATTCATCCGTGCATATAAAGAGCATCACTGCTCATACATTTTCAGGTTACAGAATGTTCTTCCTTCTGAACTTAATTCTCTCCCCTTCTCTCAAGATGCAGTCTTGACCAGCCAAGACTATTGGTCTTCCCTCATATCCTAAACTTCAGTGGGATTACAATTCAATGGCTTAATTGCTTTATTTTTAACAGATGGAAAGAGCTTGAAATTGGGAAGTTGGGAATGGGATATGGTTTATTGCAGCTCCCTGCAATGCCTGAGGTAAAGCATCACTCACTTTCAACGGTGGGCTTTGCTCCAGTCGATGACGTCAATTTGGAAGATATCAAGTACAAGTAAGAAATGTTTCTCTACCCCTTAATGATTTTCTTTTCTTATTTTTGAAACAATCTGTTATTATTGCATATCACCATAAGTGGTATCCTGGCATTTAATTATTGCAAGTCTTGGTCTTGAAATTTTTCGGATATTCTCAATTTATAATCAATGTGTTCCCATTTCACCTCTTGTTGACAGCTTTTCTGAAATAATTTTATGTCCTTGGTGAACGCTTCGATGAGCAGTTCATTAGACTTGGTTTTGCGTCATACTATAAAATTTTGCTTTTCTTATTCTTCTTGAGATAATGGTAACCAACTCCAATAGCTAATTACTGTAAACAGGGATAAATCTCGTGAGAAACAAAGGAGGAAGAATTTGCAATCAAAGAAAGAAAAGCAACAGCAAGAACAAAAACCCCAAAAGCCCAACAAGAACTCTAATGCTGACCCGACTGTTACGAGGAAAAAAACAGCTAAGCAGAGACGGGCTGCCCAAACGGTTGAAGATGACGAAGAGTTAGCCCGGGAATATCGTTTATTGAAGAAACTAAAGAAGGGGACTATTGCCGAAAGCGAGTTTGCCAAGTTAACAGGAACTGAAGAATTGCTGTAAGGTGCATTGTATGCAAATGATCAGTGTCCAAATCGACACGACGAAATAGTTTCCGGTGGTAGTCGATGGGGAAGTTTTTCAAAGCCAGAGAAGTTCAAAACTCTCGTTTTGCAGGTTGAGGTCATCCATAACTTGTTTTTGAAGACTTAACATTCAGAATTTTAACCAAACCAGAGGAGGAAACAGCCGTGGGATGACCTTGCTAGTTTTGTTCGAAAGATATGCTAAAACTGAATTCCCTTCCAGGTCTTTCTGTTCCATGGATATTTCCTTTGTGAAGTTGATGCATCAATCATCTATGCTCATTTTGGAAAAGAGAGAAGAAGCCAGACCCATTTTCTTTCATTTATACGAAAAAATATACAGTTTTGCAGTGGCTGTAATCAATGTATTAGTGATTAGCAGGGGACCCAAGTACCATAATGCATTCATCATCTTATGTTATTGATGTACGTGTCCAGTGCAACATGAAGGTAGCACATTCGACGATGGAGATAAATTCAAGCATAAGAGATGGATGTAATGAATGATGATGATTCAGAAAATTCAATCACTTTCTCAGAGTGGCCAATTCAATCACATTCAAGCTTTTTGGCTGGCCACTTTTTTTTAGTCCTTTTCACCGTCACCATCATCATGCTATTTCAAATTATTAAATCTTTTTGTCATTTTATCCTCTGATTATTTTCCAATTCTCTTTTTAGTAAATAAAGGAATGGGAAACAGAAGATGATAAAAAAAGAATCAATATAATTAAAGATGGGAAATAGGAAATAATCTTCTTATATAAATATTTTTTAATTAAATATATAAGAATGTAATAATAAACCTTTATTGATTTATAATTTACATAAATAATAATATAATTTATTCAATATTATAACATGATGGGTTGTATTTATATTACTTTTTAATTAATTTTTTACATTGATGCCTTACAAAATACAATTCTGAGTTTAGGGTTGTATTTTTGAATGTATTGTACTTTTCCCTGAAATTTGGGGAAGCAAAACTCCAAAAATAAAATAAAATAAATAAAAATAAAAGTGGGGTTTAAAGATTCTTCTATTTATCTCTACCACGTGACATCTCCACGAAGACCACGAGCCTGCCACGCTCTCCCTCCCCACCTCTCAATCTATACCGTCCACGTGCTATTCGATCCAACGGCTAATATCCATCCATCATTCCCTTCTATATCGTCACTTCACTTCACTTCCCTTCTATACGGTCACTGAAACGGACGGACTCTTGCTCTCTCTGTCACATCTTCAATTTCCATTTCCATTGCTTGCATCAACCTTCCAAGAAAATCAAGATCAACCCCTTTGCTTTTCCTAGTTCTTTCTTCAAATTCTCATTGGAAAAATGAGCATCTTGCTTAAGGCAGCACCAGCCTTTTCTCTCCTGAACGTTCATGGAGACAACAATTCTTTCGCTGGTGGTTTGTTTTCTAGAGGAAAGATTGGAACTGGGTCTAGGTTTGTTGTTTGTGCTGCAAAAGGTACTAGTAGCAGTGGTGGTGATAATAAGCCGTTAACGGGTGTCATTTTTGAACCTTTTCAAGAAGTGAAAAAGGAGCTTGATTTAGTCCCTACTGTCCCTCAGATTTCTCTGGCTAGACAAAAGTACTCTGATGACGCTGAAGCTGCTCTTAATGAACAGATCAAGTCAGTATTTTCAATTTATTACGTCAAAGTTTGCATATTTTTTTCCTTTTTGACCAAAAAAGTGTCAGCTTTGTACTGGGTTTGGATTCTGTGTCACTTTTCATGATTCTGTTTGCAATCAGTTTGGAACTGACTTTTTCGAGCTCGATTTGTTGGGTCTTTGTACCTTTTAATCTATACACGTAAAAGTCAATGAGTTTTTGTGTGTTTAGCGGAGACTCTAATACAAAGATACGTTTTCGTGATTTGATATTGTTGTGACTGCAATGTCTAATTCATTTGTTTCTGTTTCTGCGTCTTTCTGATGAAGCTTTATCATTCTCTTGGAAATTTCAGTGTGGAATATAATGTCTCGTATGTATACCATGCCATGTTTGCTTACTTCGACAGAGATAATGTTGCCCTCAAGGGTCTTGCCAAGTAAACTTCTCTCCAAATTTTTGAGCCTTGTAAGCATTTTCTTCTCTTATGCTATGTAATGCTTACTTTTCTTTATCTTCCATTAGGTTTTTCAAGGAATCAAGTGTTGAAGAAAGAGAGCATGCTGAGAAATTTATGGAATACCAGGTGTGTGTGTGTGTGTGTGTCTTTTTTTGAATGTTTGACATGTAAGGTAGTGTTTGGATCAAATGAATTCCACAAATCATCCGTGAGAATTCATCGTAAATGAATATTCATTTATAGAAAAAATGAATTCCACGACAGAACTGATCGAAACAAAGTCTCAGGCTCTAGTGACTTCGATGTTCTAATAATAGAATGTGATTGAGCCATTAGTTGATGTTTTAATCTTTCAGAATAAACGTGGTGGAAAAGTGAAGCTGCAATCTATACTAATGCCTCTTTCAGATTTTGATCATGAGGAGAAGGGAGATGCATTATATGGTAAGTTTCTACGCAATCTTATTATCATAAAGTAATAGCAATCTTGATTTACTGAGGCCATATTCCTCATATCAACTGCTTTGTGGCATCGTTTTCTGATATCTTCAGCTGGGATATGCTTGCAAGTTTGTTTTATTTTGCTGGCTTTCAGCTCATAACATGGTTTTTGATAATTTATGGTGGATGAATGGATGTTTTATGAACATATGGCAGATTTATAACATCTTATGTATTCATGTTATGAATTACATTTCATTATTTTGTACACACACATGCGCACACAGAGTCTCTCTCTCTGGTTCTGTATTGCAGCACCTTGGCATAGTTTTCCATGAATTAAGGTGATTATTTGTAAATGTTGTTGTCTTGTTATGTGGTTGTTTACCTGTTAAGTTTGGCAATAACGTTAGTCGTTTTCTTGGTTCAGCAATGGAACTCACACTTTCGCTGGAAAAATTAACCAATGAAAAGCTCTTGAAATTGCACAATGTAAGATATATGTACTGCTTAATATTTGCTCTTCAAGTTCAGTCAAAATTTCAGTTCAAACTTGTCAGTGAACTTTTAAACATGGTCATCTTTCCAGGTTGTAAATGTGTAATCAAATAGATGCTTTAATGTTGTATTGTACATCTGCAATGCTAACTTTTGACCGGCAGGTAGCTGTGCGGAACCATGATGTCCAGTTAGCTGATTTTGTTGAAAACAAGTTCTTAGCAGGACAGGTATAGCTGCATATGCATACTTCACTGGTTCATTTGGTGATATGTTAAGCTGTTTAGCAATTGATATTGAAGTTTTACTTTGACCTTGTGATTGTTTCCTGCAGGTTGAAGCCATTAAGAAGATCTCTGAATACGTTGCTCAGCTACGAAGAGTGGGCAAAGGACATGGTATGTACATGGACTCTTGCTTCATTGCCACCGCCACCTCTTCGACAGCCATATTACTTGAACAAAGTTTTCTCAGTTATCATCAAATAATCAAGATTTAATCTTTGTATCCATGAACGTATCCTTTCTGATGTTCTTTAATTTAGCTCTTTGTTCTTTTACATCACCAGGAGTGTGGCACTTCGACCAGATGCTTCTCCATGGGGAAGAGGCTGCTGCATAAAGACTTGGACGTCTATACTGCTGCTGTAATATAATTTTTGGGGTCATTTGATGCTATCCTTTTGAGTAAGTAGTGCTTTATTGTGTGATTGCTGGGGTTTTACTTAATTAGCAGGCATTAGATGGTGTTCATAAAATTTGAAGGATTAAGGAATGATGAACTTGTTTATCCTGTCGCAAATAAGCCGAAATATATGGATGTTGTTCCTGTTCCGAACTCTTCTGTTTGAGTGAGCCCCGAACCGAACTGTCGCTGAGAGCTGACACATCTGGCTCCAGCATGGTCTGCTGCTACGTAATAAAAATGCATGAATATTATCTAGCTCTAGTAGAGGTCAGAATTGAGCAAGCCTTATTAAATGGTGTTTAGGAAGATGTTTGGACTGGTATTCCTGCATTAACCACCATTAGTTTAACTATAAGACGGGCCTTTTTCTTATAGTTCCTTGTGATAGATGCGACTTGCAGTACACCCATTTGGTAAGATGAATTATAATAAATGTCACCTTCAAATTCGTCAGGATCTCGATCAAATTCAAGGGAATTGTTGTCATTGCTTCCTGGTTACTGGTTAGCGTATATCATTTCTTTCATCAAATCTTAATTTTGTTGGTCCCTCTAATGGGACACAACAATGTAGTGGTCCTTGCTGTTCCTGAGGAGGAAAAAAGTGAACCTGACAAATCAGAACCGTACCCACCCTGGAACATCGCCCAGTGAAAATATTAGACGTGGCAGGTTCTAGGCTGGATATCATTTGGATTAAATATATTAACCAGTAAAATCATAACATTAACTTAAAACTGATAGCTGCGTAGAGAAATCGGAAGTACTGTTTAAGGCTTCATGTATTGGAAAGGTGGTGGAATCATCTCCCTCCCTTGACAACCTGCTAATTCAGTACATACTCATTTAGGCTACGATTCCATGCAAGTAGAAATTATAACGGATTCTGCAACTGTTGCTTCAATCTAATAATTAAAAACTTCCATTAGAACAAATTTTGGATGGATGTTCTCTAACCTCGAAATCCTCTCGCTTCAAGCTCTCTCCATTCCTGAACCATTGCACAACAGCAACACATCAGATGAGTCAAGAAGTCGTCACAGGCGCCTCCCTGAAAAAAAAGACAAAAAAACCAACGATGATGGATTTGATGTTACAATCACATAAACTTTTGTTCAAGCAGCCATTTCATTGTTGGAGTAACTAATTTATGCTGAAATTCCAGGAGAATTGCATTCTTAAAAGTAGCATTTTCACATCATAATCTGTTCTACATTGATTCTTACGCCATGTTCTTCCTCTGTAGTCTTCTGGTGAGAAAATGATAAGACTGAATTAACAATATGATGAAGTTACGATGATTAGGAAGCATTCATGGAATTCGGATTCAAGATGCATATGCATTTAATTACTTCTATGTTAAACATCTGACGGATTTTCCTCCTGATGCAGCAGGTGTAACAGCAGCATCCGCAGAAAATGGCATATGCCATTAGATCGTTGACTGCACGTTCACGAGCTGCAGTGTAAGAGAAAAGGGCATCAAAACAAATAATTTGTTGGCTGTTTAAAGAGTAGTTCATCACATAAAAAGGGAAAAGAAATCCTACATATTTCCCCTTTTGATACAAGATTGGCTATGCTCGAAAGTGTGCCACAGGGATAGATGCAAGTTTTCAGGCCTGCCCCCAGAAAAACCAGACAGATAAATATAATAGTCAACCTGAAGGCGAAACATACACTTGATTTGAACCAACTAGAGGAGTTTACTCACTTAAACAAGGCTCCTGACAGCAGTCAAAAAGATCAACTTGCCACTCACACTGACCCTTCTCCTCAAGATTCAGGTCACCATAGCTTGCTTTTGCATTGCCTATGTATCTAAAAATCAGAACTACCCAAGTCATTCCTGACGCAGTTTTCCGCTGATAGTGAAAAGTTTCATTAGTTTCTCAGAGCTTACCCTGATACAACATAAGTTGGTTCATTGACAAGCAGTTTGGTGACTTTTTTGTCAGGAATTGCATTGACGACATTTTCCGTAACATCAATCAGATGCTCTATCACCCGACATTGATTCGAATCATTGATTGTTCTTGACCTTTGAAGCTCAACGTGCAGTTTCTCTTTCTCTTCTTGAAGAGCTTCATGGAATTCCAAATTGGGATACCGTCGAGATAATGAACTTTCCAGTATGTTAGCATCTTTCTTTGTCCTGTCAGGTTTCAGGATAACATCCTGAGCTACCAAATCTTCTTCCTCTAGTGTGTATTCTCTGTTATCTTCTTCAATGGCTTGCAAGCCTTCCTTTATATGCTGCACTCGCATTTAATCAGTCCGCAAGAATACGTAAACACTTGCATAAACTGTTCATATCTCAGAACCATGAAATAATTTAATCAAACAAGCCCTTAAATGGATCATAATTAGTTTGGTCTTGCAAAGATTAAAGCAATTAACTGCGAAACGATTGTTGGGGGGGGGGGGATGATGTTAATTTTGTCTTAAATAATGGCAGAAGAAAACCAATCAAAGCATAAAGTCTACGATGCACTACTTTCTGTCAAATCGCACCGACAACAACAATTCCTTCGATTATCTTCTAGTGTCTAATGCCCATGAATCTTTCTAAAAGCTAGTCACAACGTTGAAAATATTGCAACATCTCTCGTTCTCACCATATGTTTCTGGTTTGAACTCAATAAACTCAACGGGGAAATTTCTTGATTAGTAGAAGATTGATAAAGTACCTGCATCCTGAACTCATGAACAAGAGAAATCAAGGGAACAAGCTTAAGATACCGTTCAATCTCAGCTTGAACTTGCCTAAATTTATAAACCACATTCCATCCCATGGCAACCATGTAAAGATGACTTTTATCTTTGCAATTCTCAACCAAATCAAGTGCTTTTCTTAAAGCATCTTCCAGGCCATCTAATGGTTCTTTCGTGGCAGGCAAGTTCATAAGGTCAGTAGATTTTAACTTCGCGAGCAAGTTACCTATCAACTTCACATGCTCGGTGAGCTGCTCGCAGTTTTTCCGGTGAGTGGTGGCGTTTCTTGCTACTGAAACGATCATGTTTGCTAGGCCTACTGCATCTATTCCTGCTACTTGCGCAATGCTAGCCATATTTTTTTTTTTTTGTGTGTGTTTAAAGTGAACAAGGAAGACTTGAAATGCTGCAGTATAAGATGGAAGGTAAATACGGCCTTGGTGGGTCTTCATTTATTGAATTTCCTGGGAAATAATTTTTTCTTTAACCCGAACTAATATTTATTATTATTATTATTATTATTATTATTATTATTATTATTATTATTATTATTATAACTATTAAATTGAAAATCTTAAATTTTTTAAAATTAAAAATTAAATGAAATCAAATTGAATTTGAACTTATATTTATATTTAATTTTGGATAAAATTTATTAAATTTGATTCATATCTTTATATATATATATGAACAAATCAATAAATATATAACAAATAAATATACATTTTTGATATTGCATTTAAACATTAAAAATATAAACTTATATTTAAAAATGGGTGGGACATCATGACAAAATATAAAACTATCTGCCTAAAACTATAACCCCTTGGCTCATAAAGTCATGAATTTTAAATGGTATTTCATTGATGTTTTGGATTCTTGAAGACATAGTAAATATATTTGGTTTTTTTTTTTTTTTTGAAACAATACTTACTTAGATTCTTACGCTTTTTATGTGGGTTGGAATTTACTTAATAAAAAATTTCATTAATCTCCCAACTCTCTTTTCATCAAATCATCAATTTCTTTTTTCTTTTAATATTAAATACATGTTGTCAAAAACTTGTATTTTTAATAAACAATTATTCATATTTAATTATTTCATAATTATTTGATTGATATAAAAGATTTAGATCATTAAAACAGGATGCTTTAATTAATTTAAGATTTTGTAAAATGTTGTTCTTTTTTTCCCTTTCAGGCTAAGAAATTAAAAGTTAGTGCTCTTAGTGTAAAAACGAATAACATCTATTAAACGGTTCTGTTAACTGAACAAGCCCGTCTAGCTCAGTCGGTAGAGCGCAAGGCTCTTAACCTTGTGGTCGTGGGTTCGAGCCCCACGGTGGGCGATTTGTTTTTTTCTAATTTAAAATAAAAAATCTGAATAAGCCAGATGTCCAATTGGCTGAACTTTTTTCACAATATAACAATGTTCTCCACGTCAGCATGGTAGTAGATACCAATTGCCAAGCCTAAAAGCTTCCAAAGCAAGCAGCAAGCGGAGCAGATCTTGCAGGGTCCAGAGCACAATATAACAAACTGAAAATTCGTTACAATGAATTTCTACAAATCTCGCATGACAGTCACAGCACGATCCTCTAATTACCATCCACCTGTCGTCCCACAACCCAGAAAACATTCACTTCTCCTGTCATTTTATCACACGAAAACATTGCCACACTTTAAAACTCAGTCGACTCTCTAATGGCGGGGTGATGCAAACGAAAAGAAAAAGCTTACAGTTATCAGTTTATTACTAATGTTTTACTCTCATCATCTTTTAGCTCGCAAAGCACCTCTTGGCCAGATATGGTGAGTGTGAGACCTTACTCTTCTTCTCTCTGTTTCTTTCAACTTGTTAATACGTCTCCGGCGCTCTAGTTTTACTTGTTATTGTACCGTTTTCCATTCTTCGAAGATGATAATAATAAAAAAACAAGTTCCATTCTGCAATTTCTGTGCAGTTTCTGCACTTTTCTTTTTATTCTCTTCTTTATTTTCACTTGTTTTCTGCTTCATTTTGGTATATGCTATGTGTTTGCTCCGTAAACTTCTCTGTTTTATGCCGTTTTCATTATGTTATTCTTTATATATTTCTTATACTTTTTGAGTTTTTGAAGATGTAATGACGTTTCTATAACGAACGACGATTCAACTATCCTTCTCCTTTCTCTGTTTCTGACTACATGGTCTGTCAATCTGTGAGCATGTGTTTTCTCTTTCTCTTATTGTTTGTACTTCATCTTCTGCTTCTACTATGAATAGGTTATTTGTTTGCTCTAGCTTCATATTTGTTTCTTTGTGTTTATAATGCATAAGAGTTTGCTTGCCCTCAGTAGCTGGTTATCTATTTTAATTAACATGAATCTCTATTATGTTCTTTCCTTTCGCTCATACATTTGCCGTTCCCAAAGGATGGCAGCTACCATGCACGCGAAAATAAACCGAAAAAAGCTTGATAAGCTCAATATTATCAAAATTTGGTAAACTTCGCTCTCTGTTTTCCATTTTTCTCTAACCTTCGTTTATTCTGGTGTAATCTATTTCATTGAGTTCAATGTTTTGTGTTGTTTTATTGCAGTGAAGAGATTTTAAATCCCTCTGTTCCAATGGCTCTTAGACTCTCCGGAATTCTCATGGGTACTTTTATTTATTGTTCTTCTTTTAAAATGAAAATTCGTCATTGAAACAAAAAATAAATTGCACATTTCCTTTTATTTGTTCAGGTGGGGTTGTTATTGTATATGAACGAAAAGTAAAACTCCTCTATGGTGAATTATAATCTCTCTACAATACATTTTACTCCTTATTTTCAATTTTAGTTTCAGTTTATACGAGTTAGTAGTTTGTAATCTGCTTTCTCCTTCTTTTTTTGCAGATGATGTTACTCGTTTTTTGGTACTTTAACAAAACCAATTTCCTTTGTTTGTACAACTATTTTTCGTTTTCTTTTTTTTGCTCTTAGTTTGATCATTGTGTTAATTTGTCGTTTTTATTAGGTTGAAATAAATGAAGCTTGGAAAGTAAAGTCAGCTCCTCCAGATCCTACAGTTCTTCCTAAAGGGAAATCACAGGCCAAGTCAGTTACCGTTGCTTATGCACCAAGCACGTTTGTAGATAATCGTGTTTTTTTGGGTGTCAATCAGTTAACGCTTCAAAATATTGAAATGGTTAATAGTTTGTTTGTTTTCGTTAATTGTGTGTTGTACCTGTGCTTGCAGGAAAGAAGCAGTGACTTTGCGTGAGAATAAATATACTGATGTGGGAGATGTTGAGCAATCTGTTAATTTCTCCCACGCAAATGATACAGTGGAGTTCCAAAGAACAGCCTATTTTGCAATGGTAACTCAATGTACTATATTATCGAGTCTTTAATTATGGCTTTGAAGTTAGACGAAGAATTTTTTTAACCTGCTACCTGGTTTATTTTGTTAGGTAGATTGCGTAACAAATCTCTCATTGAATATTGTTCAGTTCGTACTTAAATTGTGTATTCAATTTGATAACTATGTCCATTTAACCCATGAAAAATCATTAAGACCCGTTAATGTTCAATTGGTTTTCCATTACCCTAGATTTTAAGGTAAAATGTTTTAAGCCGGATTATGATCATGGATTGTGACAGCGAATGCGCATCTTAAAGAATTTGACCAATTCTGGTATGAGAAATCAAGTTATTTGATCATGCAACTTAAATCTGATTAAGGGTGGAAATACATTCAATTAAATGGAACTTCAGTACTTTCAGGTTATTCGTGGACCTTTTCCATATATGCTTTCACTCGTTCAGCGAAAAATGCTGTGAAGGTTACCAGATGGCAATAACTGTCATTTATATTTCCTGTTTCCCCTCAATTTTTGGTATGAAATTCACTTCTCCCACGTTCATCTTGGTCACCTTAGGTCCTAATCACATAATTAAAATAATGGCATTTCATGATTCTTTGATTTGATTATTTCCGGGCTTTGGCTTGTGCTGACCTATTGCTAAGACGATTAGTATGATCTTCTCTGTCAAGTGTGCTGAATCAAGATTAATTGAGAGTGAAAAATATAACTTAAGGTGATACTTAGAGTCAGCGATCAGATCTTTCTTATTGGTGGTAATGTCATTTAAGCCTTCATTTCAGATATTGTTTGCACAAGTTACCTGAATGCATATAATGTTTTTCCCGTGCAGCGACTGGACGATGTTGATGAGCCCTTTATTAACAATGATCCCATGGAGGAAGATATATCCCAGCAATTCCATCAAGGTATTTTCTTTGCTGATGTTATCGATTTTCGTCACTTATCCACGGTATAATTCCATTACTGATATACAAAAAACTAGCAAAATTTAATTAGTCGCTTACGTTGTTGCCATTTTTCAGCTGATCCTGATAATATCAAATTGTTTGAACGTTTTGATCTATACGAGACGCAGAAAGATATGTACAATCGATATGAAAGGTATTCCAAGTTTTCCAATAAAATTTTGGCGTCTGAATTTGCAAGATTACTGATAGATGATATGATTACTCGCGAGAAAATTTTCAAGATGGAACTGCCAGCCTGTGATTGACTGTCCCTACTAATCTTGGCAGATTTGATGTTGAAGAGGACGACGAGACGCAGCTGAACTTTACTTCAGGGGAGCCTAGGGATTTCCCGGCTAGTCTCGTTTCCTCCCCGCCCAAGCAGGATGACGCTCCAAGACGTCAGTAATATCGACAATGCTTGCTTGGAACTGTAGAACCATTAGTTTCACTCCTCCATTTCAAGCATTTGCACATGTGGTCAATGTGGCCATTAACTCATACGAAAGAAATACTTTTACTGATGAACATTTGCCTAAGAAACCGTTTTTATGTTTATGTTAACGTTCCCTGATGCAGCTAATGAAGACCAAGACCATAAAACCAATCCTCAAGCTGATGAATACAACGTAGCCAGAAAGGTAACTTATGTAAAGAAACTCAAGTTTTTATCGTGAAAAGTAATAAGAGAAACAATGCAAGTATAACTGACCTATAATGAAGCAGGATCAACAGAGACAAGTACCAAATAAAAGGAAAACAAAACAACATGCAACCTTTGCAATGGATTACGAGCAAACCATTATTCCTGGTCCTATTTACCAGTCATGGCTTCAAAATTCTTCTGATATTATCTCAAGAAGAGGAAGAAAAAGAAAGGTATGTCCACGATCTCCACAATGTTCCCCTTGAGGTGAAGTCAAGACTTTGTGCGAAGAATTTCTTTCATGTATCTCGTGATATGCAGTTGTCTGCTTGCTTGCACATATCTACCTTTGCAAAACAAACATAAAGGGAAAAGGAGAACTTCAATATTAAAACTAAGCTGCATGATTGACAGATGCGCAGGGATATCATGTCAACAATGAAGGTATCCAACCTCATGGAGCTGCCACTTCTGGTACTTATTGATGATTTACCTACCAATGCAAAGCAAGAAATCAACTATCCAGCACCTCTTCTGGAGCTTTGGTTGAGAAGTACCCAACCTCCCCATGACTCACCTTCTGGTGAGTCTACATAAACTAGCTTTTGAGATAAATACCGTTAGGAAGACAATGAATAAGTAATGTATATTCTGATTGTGTGTAAACAGCAAGACATTCTGCGCCTCCTCCTCCAGAACCGTCATTATCATCACCCCCAGGGAGAGGAGATTATCAATATCCAACAGGATATGTAAGTCATTTCAACAATAATCTCTTTTTTTATTCCAATGTACAGCACTGCGGTCTGACGTACAAGTGTGTGGATATGAAAGCCCTCCAAAGATTTTCATGGTGGAATAGGCACTCAGTCACTGGGTACCATAGAGAAACCGCGGAAAACCATCATTGATGAAGTTATGCCAATGGAAATCCTTATGGGAGAATTCAGAAGCAAACATGTAAACAACGATGGCAAGACAACTTGGGCCAATCTTACGACACCTAGAAATTCTAGTATTTTCCATCTCGCTTTCAAATTCTATATGCTTCATTGTCTAGACAGAAATCCTAAGATAACTAGAGGACTATTATGATAAATATATACGATTTTTCCTTGTGTAAATTTGCAGGAGATGAAATAAGATCCATCCCGAGCTCGGGATCAGGACATGGTATGCCCTCTTATCAATCAGAAGTTCACTCAGGAAGGTGAGTGAACTCCTATCTGTAAAATCAACTTGATTGTATTAGCAATTTTTTAGGAACAACGTTAAATTCGGAGTAATTAATTTTTCGAAATTGGACATGCATTGAAGATTTACTGAAAATATCAGATTTAACAGGAAAAGGCCTTATTCCGGATCTAGACACAGTGGCAGCAACCTTGAACCAGTAGAAGAGAATCCATGGCATTTTCCTGATCCTAACTTCAAGTTAGCTGAGCTGTCTGAGAAGGACTTAACGCCTGATCAAGGTAAATTGATAGAAATTAGCAAAGCGACGAATTTTATTGATTGCAGCACCATTAGCTGTTCAAGAATTATAAGGATTTAACTATATTGAAATCTTCCTTTCTCTTGTTTTTCTCAGAACTATTGGTAGAGACTGGACCTACCCAAACTCAACGTCCAACCATCAATCCGCCGGTAGACAAGATGACTGACACCATCCGCATGTACAGCTCTTCCCATTTTACCGGCTATTTTTATTGTAAGCTCGGTAGGCACACATCAATCGGCCTTTAACTTTTACAGGCAGATGAAATCACATTTTGAAAGTCCGGGGGCCCCTTCAGTAGAATCCCTAAACAAATTAGCTGCTGGAATGAACCGAAAAGGAGCAGCTATGCTCTTCTATCAAACTTGTGGTATGCCCAGATAAAGCTTTTCGTAGTTGCATCATTGCAGGTGTCGATTTAAGTTTTTAATTACTCCCAACAAATAAAAAATTCTGATGAGTGGCTAATCTCTGTGCAGTTCTTGCTTCACGTGATTACCTAAGAGTAGAACAGAAAGTGCCTTACGGCGAGATTCTGATCTCCAAAGGAAAGAAGTTGTGATTTGAGGTCAGTACTTAATAACTAGTATACGGATATGCCTCTTGGCTTGTTTTTTTAAAAAGAATGTTTTATCTTTTCATTTGTTTATCTTCTACTATTCGAACATGTTAAACGTCAATCATTTCCTCCATGTTCCAGCCTTATTATTTGAATTATCTAAGTAGTAAAGATATTAGAATAAGACCAATGCTTCTTTACAGTATTAGGACGTGTATTGATGTAACGCCTCTTTCCTTGGTGCAAACAAGAATTTTATATTCAATTGGCTATATTCTGAATGATATTTGGAAAAAGAAAATTCATTGTCATCATCTCAACTGATTGTTTCCTTTCACCTTACGAAATAGATAGTGTTCTGTGGAAAGGAGCAGTGTACTGAAATATCACTTGGTTGAAAGGTCTGTTTTCAGCAACTCCGTCAAAGGAGTTGGTTGAATTTAATTGTCATGGACAAGGAAGAAATCTGTGGAAGACATTAGAGTTGGCGAACTAGTATTGGATAAACTATTGTGATATGAATACACTTTGTGAATTTATCAAGCCGTTCTCATAAAAATTGCCTAATTTCCCGAGGAAAGCAAGGTTTACTCATGAAATGATGAAATTAAGCAAACCCACCCCATTGAAAGGCCTTCAAAGGGTTAAAATATCAATAACCTGATGGAGACCGGGTTGAGGGCGAAACTGACCTTTCACCACGACACACACGCACGCACCCGCCTCTTTTTTTTATTTATCTTTTTAAAGGTAGGTTAAGAGCATATATGGTATAACAGGTAAAAAGGACAAACCATTGTGACCTGATAGGCATTTCCCTCCTTTTTAGTTTTAACATATGAAGGAAGAGGTCCGAGTTCTGGCCTAAAATCGACGAATGTAATTATAGCCATATTAAAAAAAAACAAAGCCTGGCATCTAAATGATAGAGACATGTTAATTCGAGTAAGATAAATCATATTCGAGTTCAATTTTGTGCATCACATGAAACATATACAGTAACTCAATGATAATATTTCTTTTTGGGTGTGCCTGCAAAGTGCACATGCCTTGCAGATAAATGTAGTGAAAAGCAATTAAGTTCAATGGTGGGAAACAGAATTCTGGCACTTGCCATGTTGCTTTTCTTTTCTTTTCTTTTCTCCCTTCTCTTCTCTTTGGATATATCAAAAAAGGGGAGTAGTACCTCTTACACAAAGGAGAAAATTAATTATTTTAGGGATTTGAGTCAAAAACAAAAACAAAAAAATCTTTCTAAACATCCCCAAACTAAGGGAATAAATAAATAAATAATGAAAATGACAATAGCAAATACTTGCCATTTCTTGTTTAAAATACTAAAATACTTGTCATTTTGGCTCCCGGTTTTCTGCAAACCAAATATTCAACAATATCAAAGAACCATCAATTAGATGCCAAAACTACAAATTCCTGGCTTGAGAAAAAAAAAAAAAAAAAACTTGGACCAATCCTCTCTGTGTACTTAAAATAAAAGCCCCACTCTCACTTTATAACCCTAACCAAATAACCATCCTCCTCTCTGCCTCAATGGGGGGGGGGGGGGGGGGGGGGGGGGGGGGGGGGGGGGGGGGGGGGGGGGGGGGGGGGGGGGGGGGGGGTGGGGGGGGGGG
>CANYBF012271054.1:0-12450 GCA_948192965.1 Dalechampia spathulata
AATAAAGATTATGGTACATGAAACATCAAATTTAGGGCATGATCTAACACACTTGATCATGCATTGAGTTGACATTAATCCATACTCAAACCTAAATGAGATAAAGGATGGTGAAAGGAGTTTATTGCATGGAATCTGATGTGAAAGGGTTGTAGTCAAACTAATGACCTCTTGGCATTTAGGTAGTCATGATATGTGACTAGAAACTGCTCATGATTTGCATATGATGTTATTACATGAAGTTGAATAATATATTCATATGTTGCCAACATGTCTAGAATCCAAAAGGTCGCACACTAAAAGTAAGGAAATGATAATCATGAATGGATATTATAAAATAATGTTTTATAGTTATTAGATAACTAGGATTTTTTATGTTTATTAGAAAGAGCATGAAAAGAGCTTTGATTTGATACCAAGATCATTAAAATCTGATGAGTAGAACTCAAGATACAAGTGATTTAAGATGATATGTTCTATATACATGGTATATACAAGATTTTGATGGAATTGATTGACTTAATAGTCAAAATGTGATTGTCACATGACTTATTCATGTATGATGAATTAAGTGGAAGTGCACATGATTGGCATGTGCTTTTGGAAGGAAATTTAATTCAGTCACATGTAAGTCACATGCTAGAAGCATGTGACATGCACATGACTTGACTTATTATAATCCTAAACCTAATTAGGGTTACATATGATGTTTTGGTGAAAACAAAAGAGAGACAAAAGCAAAATTTTGAAGCTCAAGAACAAGGAAAACAATTCAGTTTTGGTAGAACATCAAGAAGAAAACTGAATTCTATCATCATTCTTCATCCATTCTCTTTACGTTTTATTTTACTAATCTCTAAACAAAACTAGTAATTTGATTACTGATCATTTTCTTAACTTGTGTGGATAGTTTGGAGATCCTCTATCCTTAGGGATTGAAAAGTTTGCTACAACTTTTCAGAAGGTAAAAGAAAGAAGGAGATCAGCTTAAAAGTAAGTTTTTCAATCTGCTTATATCTATATAATCTTCTCTGTATGTGATGTTTTCTATGTATAGAATTGCAAGATCCATTGTAAAACGTGAATTTAAAAAAGTTTTGAATTATATCTTCCGCTTCTAATCACGTTTTAAAAAACAACACCTTATACTTACATCACAACCATATGTAAATTGATACATAAATAAAAACCATTATTTACTTGACTTCAATATGCATCAACATAACCTTATAAGAACTCCGTCCTTTAACAACCAGTAGATGAATTCTTCATAAAATTATGAAGGCTCTAGTCTATTACAACTTAACAACCTTCACTTATGCTTAAGGAGTCCCCAAATAATTCAATCCATTACTAAACCCCCTTAAAGTGGTGAGTTCTTGTCCTCTAGCTATGACTACTCCACCTCCACATTAGCAAATTCATTGATCCATTAAGTAATCTAAACTTGTCTAATACCAATTCTTCTTAACTATGAATATATATTAATTAATTATTAATACCTTCTTAACAATCATTCTTTCATCATGTAATTATTCTACCTTTATACAATATCAATAAAATTATTCTATCCCTTACTATATTTATCAAACTATTAATCTTATTTAATTAACCAATAACTATTCTAATAATTTCATCATAGAAATCTAGAATATAATTTAATGGAATTATGACCATAATTAAGATAATGATAACAATAGTGGATATGGCATGTCATGCAATAAACTCATTTCACTATTCACTATCTCTTTTAGGTTTGAGTATGGATAAATGTCAGCTTAATGCATGATCAAGTTTATTAAATCATGACCTAAACTTGATATTTCATGTACCATAATATTTATTCTCAAAATACCTTTATGAATCGTATTCACTATTAAGCATTCTACTTTGGCCAAAGATTCCTAAATCAAAGATTATTACATAAATTAATGGGATAAATATGTATTATTATCCTAGGTGATGAATCATTTATTGATATACAAATATCTTCAATCACTTCATACTATACCCAATATCTAAACTATGAACATCTCCTCAAGAGGAATAAAGTATAGGAGTCAAAGCATAACAATATATAGTTAAGATAATCATTGATATCTTAAGTCTAAGAACACTTGCACTATTGATATGAGTAAGATATAATTTCATAAACATAGATCAATTATCTATATGAAATCTCATTAGCAAGGTCTCCAATAAATTAATACTATATTTTTCATCCACATGTTTACTTTAGACATGTCATGTTATAGTAAATGAGAATTACTTCTAAAAAGAAGTATAATATGTGTTGATATATCTGCATTAATAATATTCAGTCTTCTTAATACTATGTTCATAGATAATTTAAATATTAAACATTTACATATAATAAGAATCTCATTCCATAAACTTTTTATGAATTCCCTTGTACTATTCTAATATCTTAGATTTCATTATTTAATTTAATACCTTAAATAAAATAGGTAAAATATTGCATTGAGATAATAAATAATGTCTTTCATTAATTAAATTTTTAATATAAAATTATAATTTTATATGATACTCTAAAGCATACATTAACAATACATATATATAATTTAACCATTTGGTTAATCATACAAATCTCTTCATATGAAATTATAACTAATTAAACATATCTTTTAATTTATAAGCTAAGTAATCTTTTCCCTTAATTTGAAACTACTACATATTTTTAGCTTAATTTCATTTAATTATCATGCAAAGATTAATCATACAAATAAATGTATTCTTTCATTTCTTTTAGAACTTACATTCTTCCTTTTAAACTCCCTTTATAGTTATCTAGGCTTTTTTTTTACCCTAGCTCCCTTTCTCCATTCCTTTTGCCCCTTCTTTTAAATTGGTAAAATCATAATTTAGATTCAATGTGGAGTTATTTTATCATAATCATAGAAATTTCCTCTTATATATAGTGTTCTACTTAATCCTTCTTCTTACGTTAACTAAATTAGAAATTTTTAAAGTTTATCTTCTAACAAATCTAGTTATCTTCACATCTTATTTGACTTTTTATCTCATCTTCATTAATGTTTAGACAAATGTTTCTATGTAATAATTATTTATTTGTAAAAAAAGGTTATAAATATATTTTATTACCCTCTTATCTCTTAAGCTTTTGTTAAATCAATCAAATACATATTTAACTATTAATAATATAAAATCATTCAAACTTAATTTAATTAATATTTTACCATTTAACTTATAAGTTAAATAGTCTATCAACTAAAATAAATTAATTATTTACTTTTATTAGCACATGAAGTTCCTTAATCAAATGTTTAAGTGTAATATACTTTTTTATCTCTTTAATACAAAAAAAAACTTGAAATGAAAAATAAAATATATTTTATTACAAAAGATTGGAGAATGAGATAAGAGTCAAATAAGATTTAAAATCAAACATAAAATTAAAAAAATCATAAATTATAGTTTCAATTGTCAAAATTGTTTACAATAATTGTTTATAGATATGCTTAAAACTAAATGGCATGACAATGAAATGTTTTCCTAATAATTTTTCATATCTATAAATATTTTCTTGTTATTTTTAATTCTTCTTTTTCTATTTAAACCATTAATTATCTACTATTACCTTTCTAAGAATAATATAAAAACCATATTTGCATAAATTTTTTATTGAATTTCATTTTTCTTAATTATTAACTTACAAAAAAAGATTAAAATTTAATAAAAATGTAATGTTATCATCATTATCCAAATGCCAGAGAAAATATTGGACACTCCATTTGCAGAGTGCAAAGTGGTACACAACCGTATGTTCTTTAATTTCGACCATTTCTCCTCATTCCAATCAAACAGCTAATTTTTGCAACAGCACTCGAAATTAAACACATGGAATCACTAGATGTTACATTATTCTTTCCTATTTTACAATTGTTCAACCGTACAGTAGAAATTTTACAACTTTTTCTGGTTTCCAAGTCAACCCAATGATACTGCAATCAGAAACTCAAATTAGTTTAATATAATAAGAGAAAATCACAACCCAACAAAAGCTAATGCAAAATGTATCGTTAGAATTGTTTGCATGAAATATAGTGCTGTTATTTAACTCCTATCTCCTGGGTACGGAAGATGAAGCTGATGACAACACACAGTATATGAGTTTTTCAGACCCTAATCCCCTCGAGTAAAGATAAAAGGGTATAGTTTAACTCAATCACATGATCAAATCATGATGTCAATGGATTCATAATGGGAAAACAGAACAGAGAAAAAATCCAAATCGTATGAATTAGCCTCAGCAAAATCCATTAATGTCATTGTAATGTAGCTTCTACCAAGTAGGTTCTCCCTGACAAGCAGGGACTTGGCTCCACTACACCTACAATAGGTTGGATTGTATCATCATAGGCAATCTCATTGTCACAAAACAAACTCGCAACTGCAATCAGCTTGTAACAAAACCAAATGGCCAACAATTAGTTTTCTTGTAATTTTATAAATGAATGCAACCCAAGTGAATGGATTCCGTAAACGAAACGCCACACCTCTTTCAACATGAATATCACCCATCCTAGCACCATATGCAGTTCAACAAAGCATCACAGGTTTACGAGAAAAAGAAAAGGTTACATTAAAGAACGGCTCAGAGTAATAACAGCTCTATCAATCAGGAATTTTCTGAAGCAGAACTGGCATTGAAAGCTGTGTATCAATCATCCCTGCCAATTTCATACACATCCAAACAAACATAATAAACCTTCTGCTAAAGGCATCAATTGGCTCATCTCAAGAAATTCAACCATATTTTTCTGCTTCATAAACTTAACTCAGAAGCGCGGATAAATCTTTAATCATCACCAACATAACCAATTTGTAGAAGGAACAAGCTCTATAATTAACATACATAACATGTTTACTCATAACAATAAAAAGCGAACATTTTGCGAGTGTCTTTAGAGGCAAAACACAGGATCAAGTTAGGCCTCCACGTGAAATACCGCAACTCTATTCGCCTCGATGACTAGCTTTATTTCCATTATTTATTCAAATAGAAAACAAGCTAAAGGTGTAGAGAGGCGATTTGTACAGACAAAACAATAAAACTTTCAAATTTCGCCGATTATTTGACACGGATCAACCGTGAAGGAAAGGTACAATGGGCTGAACCGCAACACTAAACGGCAATGATTTAGCACGAGTATTGGGGCTTTCATAATCATACATACAATTCAAAGAAGCCCGGGAGACCACGTGCAAACAGATATCCATATCAATAACATACATTTAGCAAATCTATATCCATATCAATAGAAACCACATCGTTAACAACAGCCAAAACTGAGAGAATTAGGTATTAGAAGTCTTGTAGAGAATTATGTTACAATTAATTTATATATCACCCATCCAGTGGGTTGAAACTGCCCTTCCAGATTAGCATCAATAAACAGAACTAGTAGAGGCCGATAAGCTATCTTCCAGCGGCATACTTCTTGACCCGCATCTGCTACTCCTTGCTTGATTAGTTTGGAGTTTTGATGCCTCATCAACGCCAGAAAATTAGCAAATTCTGATAACAATAATTAACATTAAATTATACTAATGTATGTGGTGTTTCCAGGATTAAATGACATAGAAAAAAAAAAGCCATTAATCAGGATAAGCCACAAGAACTATAGCACCCTAGCCATTATATCAAGAGGAACTGTTTATCCTCCAGAATTGGTAATGGGTGCAGCCATGTTCAAGACATTGAAGAATTGAAGCTCAGTGGAAGGAGAAGTCGTTTAATGAAAAAGAAGAGTTCACGGCAAGACCCAATTAACAATCGAGACTCGTCCACTACCCTTTCAACACTCTTCGTGTCTTTACCTCATCATTGCTTCACTTCACTCGAATATATCTCTGAACGACAAATCTTATTATTTGATATTGTTTGAAAAAAAAAAACATAATTAAAACAACCAAAAGGCTTCAGTGTGTGTAACAATCAGATCACTGATACAATTATCTCACTGAAATCCGCTAAGATAATTTATATTATCATCATAAGCCCCTCCATAAACTTTGAAATCAAGTTTTTTCAGACAAAACTAGAACAAGAAAAAGAAGGATTCTATGCTCAGACAGCCAAGGGTTAGTCTTCAACTAATGAGACAGATTCCCAAATCAGAAACTCTAGTCCACAAATAATTGCTTCCTCACTGCAATAAACCCTTCTTCTTTGATAATAAAGACTCCATCCATCGAACATTTAATCAAACAGATAAAAAACAAAAGAGAAGTCCTAAATCTTCCCTGAAGCTTAGAAAGCAAGAGAGAACGCAGGCGAAGTGTACAATGATAGAGTCATGCGTCTATGATTTTATTTATATAGAGAGAAAAGGATGATCTTTAATCAATTAGGGTTTCGCCTTCCGCCGTTGTTTTTTACGTTTTACTTTTGTATGGACTCGGAATCCGAACTTTAAGAGACCCGGCCCATTTATAGGATAACTGCTCGATTCGAAACTGTTCCTGTAACACCAAATCGAACATTTTTCTCATAAATCAGTAGAAAACTATTGTGTGCATACCAAGTTTCCATTAAAAATTGTTTAATTTGATTGGGCAAAAGATATAAATAATAGAATTTTTAAAATAAATTCAAAACAATAAAATGATTTTGAAATTATTTATTTATCTAATTATTGTCCTCGTGCTGTATCAAAATTTTATCCATATTTACATACACATGCATGAAATTTTATTTTATTTTTCTTTTTTTATTTATTTGTAAAATTTATAAATTGATCTCTTTCTAGTTATTTAATATCATAAGTTTTCTTAAAAAATTTAAAAATTATCATAAATTCTAATTAGTCTAAAGACTTTAATATCTTAAAAAAGATTTTATTCTTATAAAGATGGGATCTAAAAGCTACTTGTTGATCCTGAATTTTCATCTGTGTACATACATTATTAGATTTTTTTCGATATGGCTTAGTACATGTCTCCATTTTTTAATTTGAATTGCATACATGCATTTTAGAACATCATAAGTCATTTGATCATATGATACATCTAGTTTTCAACTCTCATAAGTCGACGCATGAAGTTGACATTTTTTTATGTGCATATTGTATACTTGTGTTTTCCTCGATACAGCTTGAAATAGATTCCTATTATTGAAATCAAATTGCATACGTATATTTCATGGTCTCATAAGCCATTTGGATATGGAAGCATCTAGTTTATAGCTCATGTAAGCTTGCGCATGAAGTGAATTTTCAACTTCATGCATAGTTTATATCACTTCATATGTTGTATATACCACTTCATGCGATGCATGAAGTTCCAAAATTTACTTTTTCCTACATTGTTAGTTCATTTTGGCTCATTACTCAAGGGGTATTATTAATACCTTTCAAGTATTAACTGAAGGGACTTTTAGGATCAATTCTAAGGTAAAACTCTACCAAAATTAATCTTTAATTAATCATTCTTAATTAAGCTTTTAATTAGGTAATTAAAGATTAATTAATCACTCTCAAATCCCAATATATATGGAAATCAAGGATTAAGGCTTCATCAAGCATTGGTAGGCTTTTTCTCTTCCTCTTTTCATGTGATTTTCTCTTTGGGATGAATTTTGATGGTGATTCTACTTATTTTCAAATACTACAATAGCATTTGAAACTTTCTAATAGTCTAAATGATTTGTGGCAGCCGAATAGTTGGTTTGCATCCATGGTTTTGGCTAAAAAATATGATTTTCTCTTATGATAAGCAACATTATATGACACGTGTAATGCTTTATGCGTCGTATATAGTTACATTTTATGCTATATGCGTCACATGAACATTTATATGCAATGCATATAGTTTTTTGAGTTCACTAACACTTAAATGTTCACTTGATTTTGCTTCATATTTTGATTTATTTGAAATTTTTAGTTGTCACGTCTTTCGGTTACGTAACATGCTCCCATAGAATGATTATTAACTTCCTAATCGAGGAAGTCAATAATTATCCTACAAAGGATTCCATACATTCCATAAAATTTTTTTTATGATTTATTAATATAACTTGCATGCAAACTTATATTAATCCAAAACATTTATTGTCCCAGGTTATAATATAACATCATAATTACGTCATCACGTCATCAGAGTTATAATATACACATATTAATATTTTACATATCTTTAGTTTTGCCAAACTTACTTTATTTACTGCTAGAGTACTTTATTTAAGTAGTTGCATGATAATTTATAAAGATAGAAGTATGAAGGAAACTTAAACCATTTACCAACTGTTGATATGTCCAACTGCTTTACTGATGTTCTGGTTCTGCGACTTTGCTTGGTCCTGCATTTATCAATTGACAAATGCTGAATATAAACTCAGTGGTGCTAGTTACAACATGTAATACAGGTAATCATATAATCCATTAGTTATAACATTAAAAAACCTAAAGCATTTATATTTCATGACATGTTGATGCTAAGTAAACATTATGTCATATATCCTTTAATCATACCATGAATTCACATCATATTGAGTCATATGTCATGAATGATGAACAGTGTATATTTATGAGAATGCATTTATGCTATGCATTCTCCCTCTTATTCCTTGATCTATCATTCCATTTAAATGCGCATTTACTAGGTCTTTCATTATAACATAACTTTGATTCTTTACATATGAGCTCATTTAACATCTTGATTTTCAATTCTGTTTCTTTCATATCATGATAACATATTATTTTATTCCCGTAGGAATTTATATCTGTTGACCTTGACTTTTTACACCGTGTAATTTTCAGATTTATGCTGATTCGGCTCGGTTTTAGTCCCCGATATCGACCCCGATTATGCACATAAACCTCTGTGTCTTCCTCTGTGTGTTCTGGTGTGCAGAACATCTCAGAACTGGTGGGGCCCACCATGGCGCCTGGTGGGACCCGCCACATATTCTGAGTATTCTATGCATGCAGAACACTCTTCCTTATTGCCTACATAAGGCAAATCACTTGTAATGCAAAGTATTGCATTTCTGGCCCTAGGCACTATTCATTATGAATAGTGCACAAACGGGGCCCGCAACCCTTAATAACTCATTCTGTGTATTCTGTACTTACAAAATACATCTTCCAGTGGCCTTACACAAGGCACAGCGCTTGGCATCACAAATGTCATCCTCTAGGCCCATTACGCTATAGAGCCCACCTAAGACACCAGTGGGGCCCACGGCCCCTATTGTCTATTCTGTGTATTCTGTACTTACAGAATACCTTTTCCAGTGGCCTTACACCAGGCATAGCGCTTGGCATCGCAAATGCCATCTTCTACGCCCACTACGCTGTAGGCCCACCTAAGGCCTTAGTGGGACTCGCAGCTTCCACTAGTATAGTCTGTATATTCTGTACTTACAGAATACATTTCACACCTGCCTACGCATGGTAGGATGCACAGAATGCAAAAAATTGCATTTTGAATCTAGGTTACTATTCACTATGAATGGTATGCAGGCGGGGCCTGCTTTCCCCAATTAGCCTATTTAGTGTATTCTGTACCTACAGAATACATTCCGCTGCTGCCTTACACAAGGCATACCCCGGGGCCTCCCAAATGCCATATTCCTAGGCTTACCGCACTGTGGGGCCCGCTTCCCACTATAGTCCGCTTTAATGCATCCTGTACGCACAGAACACGCCCTATTTACTACCTCACTTGAGGCGGAACACTTGGAGTGCTATTTGCCACTTTTCAGGCCCTTTTGCGCTATGGGGCCCGTAGGGGTACTATTCATCGTGAATAGTATCCAGGTGGGCCCATCGCCCAAATTCACCAATTTGAGTGTTCTCGATGCATAGAACACATTTCTGCTGATACCTACCCGAAAAACGACCTTCTGGCATGCTAAATGCCATTTTGGGCTGAAACTGGGTCGCAAACCCTAAATTGGGCCCATTAGCCAAAACTCGGTGTTCAGGTCCGAATTTGAGAAAATTTATAACTACAAAGTTTCTCAGAATGTCGATTACACTTCAGTTGATATATGGCACACATCCGGTTCAGCCCGTATTGAGCGGAACACATCGCACTATACGTTACGTACTTTGCATAGTAACTTCATAAAAAGACGTTTGGTCGGGAGCTTTCTCGGGACTGAATTTGGAAAAACTTTCTTCTACAAAGTTGTTCCTTACATCAAATAACGCTTATACGCTTCGGGGCGTGTCCAGAAAATGACCGTAGTAGGCCCCACACGAGGGTCAAAAGGTAATGTGCAGCGCATATGGGCAATATGTGGCGCACATTGCCTATGTGTGGTGCACATTGTCTTCATAAATTTTTAAATCCGGGCAAAAATTACAAAATTGCCACGCCTGATTTTTGCTCTATAAATATAAAGCTAGGGGTTTGAAGAAAGGATCCGAAAATTGCCTTAAGGCAAGCCAAACCTTTGCCAAAATCACTCCACAATTAATTAGGCCCCTAATTAATTAAATCACTTGGATTTAGTAACAAAATTGGTTAGTTTAGGCTCCCTAAACACGGAATCAAGCAAGATCAAGAAGAAAACTCGACCGAAATAAGGTAAATTTCTCATTTTCTTCAATTTGCTTCATTCTGTCACTATTCTGTGGGGGATGTGCTGCGCACATCACCTCATGTGCGCCACACAGGCTATGTGTGGCGCATATGGGGTCATGTGCTGCGCACATCGCCCCAAAATTTTCCTGAAAATGCTATTTTTCGCCCGATCTGGCCATTCAAGGCTTTTCCATGCCTTGGATGCCTTGGATCTGCCCTAAATCTAGCCAGATTTTAAATAATTTTAACTTTAAAATTATTTTTCTTGATTTGGATGCAAATCCACGAAGCAAAACTCATTTTCAGGTCCGATCTACCTAAATCGGGGTTGGATCTAGGGGTTCTGCTGAAAATTTTTCGGTTTTCCTTCTGTTTTCTCTGCTATGTGCGCCACAGTCAATGTGTGGCACACATTGGCTTCGGTTTTCACAGAAAAACCTGGTTTTCGCCCGAACCGCTTCGGTTTTGAATTTTCCAGTGACTCTAGTAGCTTGCCAGTGCACTTGGGGTTCTGGATCTATCATAAATCATCCAGATCTAATTGATTTTAGCCTTAAAATTAATTATTTCAATTAATTGCTTAATTAATGTTTGGTTTGATGAATCGGAGGCCGATTCGTGCCCAAAATGAGGTACTGTCTTCATTAAAGTTACGTATTTTTCTCTGTAGCTTATTTTTGTACTGCCAAATTTAATTTTCGTGTAGATTGGCCTCTGATGTGTGCCACACATCATAGGATATGCGCCACACACAGTCAATGTGTGGCGTACATCACGTGATGCACGACGCACATCCCTTGCAAATTTTCCAGAAAACTGTATTTTGGGTCATATTTTAGCCATATTTTGACGTATCCAGTGGTATTTGAGTTTCACAGAAGCTCAGGTATTCTAGAAAAGTCATAAAATAATTTTTACATAATTAATTTTGGCCTCAGAATTAAATTTTACGATAAAATGCAATTTTTACTCGTATAAATGCAGTTTTTGAAAGGATTGGAATTAATTGGTCGTAGGGCTATCTCCAGTAATTTTTGTGTGATAATAGTCTTCCCAATTAATTTTTCCATGATCAAATAAAATAATTTTGCTTAAATTATTTTTATTAAAATGAATTTTTACAATCCGACTCGTGTTTATTGCTTTAATTATTGCCTAATAATTGTTGGATTTTGACTCTTGGTTCGTACTTTTAAATGGTATGGGACTAGTCAATTAAATCCAAAATTCATTTGCTACTAATGAATTTATTTGTTTATTTTGTATATTATTCCATCGTGCATTTTGGATCATACAACTCGAGGGAGAAAAGGGGTATTACTTAATACCCGGGAAATTGTGTATGCAAGGATATTTATGTAATAAGATAGGATTTATTATTCGGTCTGTAATAATTAATTCCCCCTATCTCATTTGTATCCCCTAATTTCCTCGATCCCTTTCACCGGCCTTTTATTTTTATTCGTGTATTTGCTTAAATATACTATGTCATCATGTCACATGACACATGCATACACTAATATGTATATCATGCATATACCGTATGCCATAACTGTCACACCCAGCTCACCGGGAGTAACATGCTCCCGTAGGATGTACAAGGATATCCCCTTCGAGAAAGCCATTATACATCCTACAAGGGATGCACGAACCATAAAAATAATCATGCATGTGACAATTATAAGCAAGAGAAAGCAGGCAAAATAATTACAAGCATGACACGCCATCTATTATATAACTTATTATATTACTGCCTACAAAATAATTTAAATGATTAATTACACAGATTACATAACTATTAAGCTACGTCTTTGTCTCCATAGAAGCTCGCTGAATGGCTGCCTTGAAATCCATGCTCATCACTCTGATATCAAC
>CANYBF012271211.1:0-16802 GCA_948192965.1 Dalechampia spathulata
TATTAAATTATATTATATTTTACGTAATTATCTTATTAAAATTAGAAAATGAATGTCTTAATATTAATTAATATAATATTAAATAATTATATGACTATTAAAATTAATAAATTAAAAATGTAAATTAATGTAAAATTTAAAAATAAATACTACTCATTTTATCTATATTTATTAGTGACTCAATTTTATTCAAAGTTAAATACTACTTATTTGTATTCAAATATAAACACTATTCATTTTATTTGTATTTGTTAAAAATTACTAATTTTATTTATATTTATTAATTATTAAATTTTATTTAAAGATAAATACTACTAATTTATGATTATTTATTTTTTAAAATTTATCAAAATTAAATACAAAAATTAATATAATAAATATAAATAATAAATTGTATTTTTGTTTAATATAAATTATTGTAAAAAATAAATTTATTAATTGTAATTAGTATATTATTTTTATAATAATTGTGATTAATATATTATTAAATTATATTATATTATATTTTACATAATTATCTTATTAAATTTGGAAAATAGATGGCTTAATATTAATTAACATAATTTTAAATTATATTATATTTTATGTAATTATCTTATTAAATTTAAAAAATTGATGTCTTAATATTAATTAGCATAATATTAAATTATATTATATTTTACATAATTATTTTAATAATGAAATATTTAATAATTAATATATCATTAATGATAAATTAATAGTATTTATCTTTAAATAAAATTTATTAATAAGTAAATATAAATAAAATTAGTAATTTTTTAACTTTCAATAAAATTTAGTATGTAATAAATATAAATAAAATAAGTACTATTTAAATTTGAATAAAATTATTAATTTTTAACTTTAATTAAAATTTGGTTTCTAATAAATACAAATAAAATAAGTAGTATTTATCTTTAAATTATACATTAGTTTACATTTTCAATTTATTAATTTTAATAGTGATATAATGATTTAATATTATATTAATTCATATCAAGACATACATTTTTCAAATTTAATAAGATAATTATGTAAAATTGAATTTAATTTAATATCATGCTAATTAATATTAATAAATTTATTTTATTGACTCATTTATATTAAATAAAAATTTATTTTATTATTTATATTTGTTAAATTCATTTTTATATTTATTTTTGATAAGTTTTAAAAAGTAATATTTAAATTAAAAATTTTAATAAAAATATAAAATAGTACACTAATTATAATTAATAAATTTATTTTATTATTTATATTTATCTGCTAAAAAGTGAGAGTATTTATTTACTAAAAAATTTAGATTAAAATTAGATAATATAATATAATATATAAAATAATTAATTTTTAATAAATAAAAATAAAATTAATAGTAGTCATATTTGAATAAAATTTAGTAGCTAATAAATACAAATAAAATTAGTAATTTTTATCTTTATAAGTAGTATAAATTAGAAAATATAATATAAAATATAAAATAATTATCTCCTAACAAACAAAAATATAATTAGTGATATTTATCTAAAAAATAATATACAATATAAAATATAAATAATACAATAATTAAAAATTGATAATACTAATTTATGTTTTCAATTTATGCACCTAATTTACATTTTTAATTTGTTTATTTTAATAGTAAAATGAAAAAATTAAAAATCTGAATTAGTACATATAATAAAGCTATTAATTAATAATTATTATGTTAGCTAATTAATCAAAGTATATCAATTAATATATAATGAGTATATTATAAATTTTATATTATGTTATGGATAATATAATGTTTAATATATTATTCTATGAATATTATTGATTTAACTTTGTATTAGTTTACTGATGTTGCTAAATAAAATCATATGATAGAATTATATTTTTTGAATTAGTAAATTAGTATCCTAATAAAGATGTTCATTTTTAAAAAAATTATAATAAATTTAAAAACTAATTTTTAAATAATTTAAATATCTTTATTAGTTCAAAATATAATTTAATTACCTAAAAATATTATTTCAATTATATTTTTGTCATAATATTTTATTAGTATCATTCATATCTTTTTAATTTATGATTGTAATTATTTTTATTAATTATATTATGTGTTAAAATTTCATTAGAATTAACACTTTATATTTTTAATTTTTAATTTTTTATATAACTATTAATATATTGAATACAAAAACTAAGATTATTCAATTTAAAAGGAAGCAATTTTCAATATGATTATATTTTGCAATAACTGTAAATAAGGCATAGAGACAAATAATATTAAATTTAGAAGTATATTTGCCAGAAGATGTTTTTCATATTGATAACTATATGTTGCATTATTGAAAGGGATTTCAAGCTCAACAACAATGGTATTAATCAAAAAAAATGATTTAAAAAATAAGGAATCAACATAAACAAAAAATATTGTTTATAAAAAGGTCTTGCTATTAAATAAATAAATAAACATTTGATCTCATTTTTTTATAAATGAATGGATAAAACATTATATAAATAACATTTTGAATAAGTACATAATGCTTAAATGTTAAATATTAATTTAAAATTATATAAAATATTACAATGATAAAAAATTTGAAAACATAAAATATAAAATTATTACAAATGACAGGTCAAAAAAATTATCCTAACATGTAACACATGTTATGAAACTCTAGTATTATAAAAATAAGGTACAAGGGTGGTGCTAATATATTTATATATTGAAATGATATAAAGATAAAGAATATAGAGATATACTTGAAAAATAAATTATTGAAAATGTACCTAATATAGATTGTGCATAATCAAAAGATAAAAATTGATGTGATCATAGATAAATGATGAATTTACAAAAAAAAAATAGTGAATTTAGAGAGAAATAATGAAATGAAAGGGAATAGAGGAATGCAATTTATATTTGCATTCATAGGTACAAAGCATATCATTGCTATTTCATCGATATATAAAATGATAATATGGTTGATCCATGAAAATTATGTATAGTATAAAGAGTTATTCACAAAGAATTATTATAATGATAATTCATTATTAATTGTATAATTTTATTGGCTATCATATTTATTATGATAAATTGTTATATTTATTTGTTAAATTGTTTATTAATTATTTATAGTTATTATAAAATAATAATTGCATTTTACTTACAATATAATTTTTATTAAAGATTATTTAGTTTTATACTTAGCATTTATCATTTGATAAGTGCAAGTCATAATTGTTCAGAAAGACACCAACTAACGCAATCAAGACACTTTGAGTTTTGTACGATTCTGAGAAACATGTTTTGACAGTATGATGTATTCTTAACGGATATTTTTATTATGCATCTATCATTGTACAGTTTATGTATAGTAAAATATTTTATGCTTATGTAATAGCAAAGATGCTAAAATTAACTAACGTATAGCTTGTTTAACTTATATGAATGATATATATATATATATATATATATATATATATATATATATATATATAACAGTTGTTTGATCACATGTTATAATTTATATATGAATATTTTATATGAACAAATGATAGTATAAAACCACAAGTAATTAAATAAACAATTATAATTATAGACCGGATATATTTCATCGAAATAAAAAAATTTATAAATCCTTTATAGAGTGATTAATGGATTTTTTATTATAAAATATTTATTAATCATTTTACGAGAACATGTTTCATCAATCAGGTGTGACAAAATGAAATAATAATATCTAAATCATGAAATTGATAAAATTAAAACTTAATGTATCATTTAAAATTTAGAGAAGTATAAAAAGACATTGAACGTGCGTATTTGAGCTACACCTAATACTTTAAGAATGCATTTTTACTAGTACTTAGGAGAATAAATTAAGGGTAAAAATGTCGCTAGTGGCAGACAATTATATCATATTAGATTTCATAATGCAATTGAAAAAATGATTCTACTATAATGCTTAATATGAAATAAAGGAAGTGTAATTTGGGCCAAAATTTGGTAAACTTGAATCATAGCTTGATGGATTAATAAAAAAGTTTGAATAATTGAATTTAGTTTAATTTTTGAACTTACAAATATTGGTTTACAACAAAGGAAGCTACCCCCACCTTCCCACTCAAATTTTGAGCATCGTCAACAAAGTAAAACAAATAGAAAACTAATTACCTCATGAAGATATAGATGCTGGGTCAAATTTTTCAGCAAAATTGTGGTATATGCCTCTTCCCTTTAGATGAGGGCATCTCCTGTTGCTCCTGTCTGATGACTATGCAGTAATTTCATGTAAGAGAAAGTTGTAACGATCTTGATATGATTCAAAAAATACGATCTCTCTGTCTGCCTTCAGAAGGCATGCTGACATGAATCAAAGGATGATGCAGAGAAGTAACGAAAGGGAGATGGGCAGTAATGTGACAAACAGTGGTGGCGAAGACCGGAAAGAAGCAATAGAATAGTCAGGGGGAAGAGGAGGAGCCTTTCCAGGATTGAATCCACCAGAGAGTGGTGTGGTGGTCAATGGTGTTGGTGGGGAGTTCGTGGTGGTTGGGGTCTGGCCTGTGATTGCCCCTCCGGCAGTGCTGTACAATTGCCATGCACGTATCATTGTCAATCAATCATGATTTGAATAATGTATAAAATGCAGTAAGCTACGGCTAAAATGGTTATAAAACCAGATTCTTTGCAGGGCAATCACAAAGCAAATAGGAAAAGATAAGAAATAATTTCTGAAAATACAGATCATCTTTCAAAAATAACGATTTTTATTACAAAAATAATGAGTTTATTGCAATGAACTTTCCTTGATCATGTATTAAACCTACATACACAAAATCAATTAAGTCCAAGTATTTTTACCTTAAAAACAGTAATCACTTTTGCATGCATAATTGCTAATATATCGATGAAGATCGTGGTTTCAATATATCCTTTTCTTTCTAATAAAGTGGCCAAAAACTATACATTATGGTAGGACATATTTATATAACCTTTTAAACCTAAACCCGGACATTTTGCAGGCCAACAGTATCAAATATGAGTAATGTAAGAGTCGTAAACAAATATTATTTATATAAATATATGTATTTAATGGATAGTTCATGAATAAAGTTATCTCATTTTAAAATTTAAATGCATTCTACCTTGAGAAAATATGACTTGAACAATCGAAATAATACATCTCAACGTCAAACTCAACACTTGTAAAGTAAAAAGAGAGAATCATCGGACAGTGTAGTGTGGGCGTCTCCAGATGAACCTAGAAAACGTAATAATATAAATATATCCATTTCATATTTTTCTACTCCTGGTTCATTGAATTTGGATAAAAAGATTCATGGCGCTACGATTACTAAAGCTGTGCTTTGGCACCGAAATCCAAAAGGAAATTATACAGAAACAATAATAGCTGTTACGTTGTTATATCTGAAACTTCTTATAATGTGATATGAGATTCTCATCAGATGGAAATTAGTGAACAGTGAACATGAGCCGTTGGATGCACTCCAAGCATGTACTAGGACACACACAACTTTCGTAAAGAGAATGACACCAATGGCACCCATTTTCTTGCGTATGAAGAAACTAAATATACTCTTAAGCAACTTTTTAGAAAATACAACAACTATCTTAAAAACGCTGTAGAAAAACCCATTTAACTAATGGAATCAAAGAAATGGAAACATACCTTGAAGAAGATGGATACACACAAGATCCGTAACCTAGGCGACACAAAACAAATACCCAGAAGACAAAATCAATGAAACTAGTGACGTTTAAGCTCAAAAAGTTGAATAGATGGAAAAGAAACAAGAAAGAAAGGAGAAAGATGCTAACTTGGATCAGTTCTAGCAATAGTAGCAGTGCCAGAGAAGTCACAAGAACCAGGGGCCATGGCCTTACGTTGAAAGTAGCTATTAAAGGCGTAAGAGGCATGAGCTTGGATAGTATTGGGAAGGAAACATAAGCCATTGGAGAGAAGGGGAGAACAATCTGCACCAGCACTACATGCATAGTCGAGAGCTGTTTGTAATGCTCGGTTGCTTGCATCACTTCTGGCAACGCACCAGTTACTGGCTCCTCTTGTCATCACAGCTACGTTTATGATGATGGAGAAGAAGAATAGGAATGCTGTAGCCATGGAAGAGAGGAGCGAGTGAGCGGGTTTATTGGATGGATGTGTGATTGGTAAAGTTAGAGAGAGAGGCATTTTCTTTTGAGGGGCATTGCTTTCTCTTTTTAGCTGGGCTGATTTATGTGCTTTTTGAATTGAGAACGGGGAAAAAAGCAGTATGTGGATTTAAAGTTGGAATTTGCTTCGTCTTTGTTGTTGTTTAGAATAGAAAAAATTTCAAACGTCGCCTGAGAGATTCGAACTCTCGCGGGGAAACCCCATGTACTTAGCAGGCACACGCCTTAACCACTCGGCCAAAGCGACATCGGTTGATGAGTATCTCTATTATTAAAATAATATAGAAAGACAATTTTGTCCATGTCTTCCACCAGACCTTCATAAATCAAATCAAACCAAGCTAATGTACAGCCGTTACGAGGAATATCACAAAGAATTTCTACAGGTCAGAACAATAAGAAGCACAACGTCAAACATAAACGCATCAATATCAACAGCAACGAGCAATATTTTATATGATGAGAAGTGGCTTACTAACGATACAACTTAGGCCGAAACGCACGGAGAAATGATTGGGAAATGTGAGTTGCAAAGCAAAGTTAATGAATTAGAAGAAGAGATTGAGAGAAAAGTTGCAACTGTCAGGATATTGTAGCTTCTGATAAAGATCATGTGAACGCTGTTCAATTTGTTCATGATTCGAACAAAACAGTTCCTCCTTCCTTCAAGAAAAGGTTTGAAATTAATTCTACTATCAAATTGTACTGGTCAATTGATCTCATGGCATGGCTGGTTCGGGCTTTGGTACCAGGCATCTAATATGTGGTACTGCTATTAGTTATTTCCCTGCCACATGGGCTTTTTGCATGAACAAATGCCAATACAAACTAATCCATTAGCATTCATTTAATTGTCAATGCTTTTCGGCCTGTCACCGTCTGATTTTACTAAATCTGTTAAGCCGATGCCAGATTTTGACCATAGTACTAGTTTCAAGCATAGAAGACGGGCTTTTTGAAGTTGGAGTTGCATATGAACCTAATGAAGACGCAGAACTGGGAAGAATACCCTGCTTGAATTCGTGCCCCTGATAACCAACAATATCAAGAAGAATTCAACTCTCGATGCCAAGTGAATTCAGAAATTGTGCAAGTCTGGAGTATAGGCTGAAATGTAAACCAGAATCTTTGTTAAACAAATGCATCAAAAGAGTTCTCCGTGCTACAAAACTGTCAGAAGTCTGCCAAAAACTTCTGAAACCTCCCTATATCAATTATCTATCCTTCGCAGCAAGATGGGCTAATAAAATGCAATTACTAGATGAATGAATAGAAAATCTAATGTAAAATGCTTGAAGCCATATCTAGAATGCCTGTAATGAAAAGGTAAAAGGTAAAAGTCCTAATTCAGTCGGCAACAGAACTTCATTGTCCTTCTCCAGGTACTTTGTCCTCGTCTGTCTGAACTGCAGGATTCTCCAAGTTCTTCTGTTCTCCTATAATGCCAACCTTGTCAAGCACCTGATCTCCAATATTCCCTTCCTTATCAAATGGATCGCATGCTGGCACGTCTTCTGGTGAGTCTACGTCCATGTTGCCACCATGAATATTCACGGATCCTGCCTTATCCAAGTCTGTTTCTTCAGTCCTGTCTTCATCTTCAGAATCACTTTCACCAGAAGTACTCCCGTTTTCTGGAGTCTGGAGAGAGTCCTCTCCTTCAATTTCATCGGTCTTCACATCAGCATCCACCATATCCGAATCACGTTCAGGTAGCCATTGCTGTAGTGGAACTGCATTGTTGACAACCCTCCCTGTTCTCAACCTTTCCCTGTAATCCTCCATTTCAATTCTGTATCTTTCTTTATCTTTAATGGCCTTCTCCTGATAGATCTGATAAAACAAAGGATAACAACAATTGTAAAAGAAAAGTAGATTCTTAACAACCAGTTCGCATATGAAATACGCTACATCTCTTACAGCTTTTTGATCATCCTGTAGATTGCTCCACAATTCGCCAATCATCTTACTGATCTCTCTATCCTTCCCTGGATAAAGGGGCTTCAGGCGAGCATGCTGCTCGGCAAAGAAGAAATTATAGCCACTTCGATTGGGCTTTGGATGAGCAGGATCCCTTCTTTTTATCTCATTTTTCTTCCTTCGCCGGCGACGTTTAGAACCTGATGCAGTATGAGCACCACCACCACTATCGGCAGGAACATTATAGTATTGTGGGACTTGGCCTGATGGGTTCTGTGGTGCCTGATAAAGAACACCTTTAAGCTTCTCAGTCCCTATAGTGACGGTAACAAGATATCCGCTCTCAAATTTTCCATCAATCACTCCGATCACTTGAGAACTTCCTGATGATGCTACCCTTGCTGCAACCACTAAAACATGAATTAGCAGAAAGTGGGATGCCGACCAAAGATGCATATAGTTTGCTGGGAATGTTGAGCAAATAGTCTTCTGCAAACAGGTATCTTATTCCTTCTGCCTTTCAGTTCATCCAAAGACGAAAAGCATACAAAGTTCAAGGCAAAAATTCATAAGATAACGGACAAATCAAAAGTTCGAGGAAAGATAAGAGACCTCCACATAGCTCGGCGGTGTTTGTCCTCTGTTGCTGGGCTGTAGCAGCTTGATATTCAGGTGATGGCTGTACGGTTACTTGTGCTGGAAGCCTTGACGTCAATGGACTCTGGGCAGGAACTACAAAAGCATGCATTTAATGAGAACATGTGAAGACATGATAGGGAGCAGGTAGGGGGCTTAGTGTACAAACCAGATGAACCAGGACTCCAACCCTGGGCTCTGAAATAGTAAAGTTGTTCATAGTGATGAAGCAAGGAACAATAGTACTTGCGCAGCACAAAAGACGCATTTGTAGCAGTGGACGGAAAGTTGAAAACAGCAGTAACTTCTTTCCATCTTCTCTCTCTGATAATCTGCAACACCAGGCAAACAGTTCAGTCATTAGAATGTGGTAGATCATCACAAAATAAAATTTAGATAAGTTACATTACAATGCTAATAAACTTTCTACACATGGAGCAATGACCAATCAGTCTAGAAGTGTTTCCTTCATGCAAAGACAGATTCCAAGTGATATAGCATCTCCAAGTGTCCTTCCAGTTGATCAAAACAAAGGGAACAGAACTTGCAGGTTAAGCCTAGAATCAATTTATAAAATGAAGATATGTGAATTGAAAAATTATTTAGATTGAGGCGTAAAGGAAATAAGAGAAGTGCAATAGGATGGTGAAAGAACGAGCAAGTTCAAAAGGCACTAAGGCAGTAAGGAGGTTAAGAGAAAAGGTAATCTAAAATTTTGCCGAAGTTTAACCAGAGTAAAGCAAGAAAACTAAGACGACTGTAAGCCAGACAAGTATCCAGATCTCTGAAAGGAGATGCATGAGAGGTATATGATCACAAGGAGGACAAATATATTTCTTGTACTAGAGATTCCTTCTTAGTCCAACTAATTTTCAACAATCTAGAAAAATAAAAAAAATCTACCCAGACTTTCATTTTCCAAAAGGGATAGTCAAATGAACCACAAATTTGATTCTCTAATCATAGCTAATGTTCAAAAAAATAACTTCTAGAGTTGCATTTTAATACGATAAGAAGACAGAGCTGACTACATAAAAGGGTAGATAGTTAGTCAAGCATAAATATATCAGAGAAAAAATTCTGGCCTGTTCTTCATCCATTTCAGTTGCCTGTACAAATTTGGTGTCAGGCATGCGGTTAGGAGATGGACAGAATGTTGGATACCCGTAAAGAAACAAAACAGGAAGAATACTACAACATTGTGGCACTAGTCTCCGTGAAGACCATATTAAAATAACAGGGTCCCCTACACATCTAGGAAAATCACAGGCAATAATACTTGGATTGGAAGCACCAGTAAAGTGAAGATGGAGAATAAGTTTTGCATCCAAAAACAGATTTCTTTAGCTGGATTAAGCCCAACTTTCACAATATCCATGCCGGAGATGCATTGATTGCAAAAGCTTTTACCATGTATGGAGCAGGCAATTCATTGTGTAATAATCAACTCCAGTTCGCAATAATGTATATATCAATCAATTTCGAGAGGCATCACCACGAGAAAAAAATCAACCAGTGAATGTTGCAATACCTTCTCAAGACCACCACGAGAGGTAACCTCTACAAACAGCCGATGCAAATCTAGCTCCCTTCCCCCTATAATGGGGATCCTACAACCAAAATGCATAGTAAATTAGCATGTCAATTATGGGATAAAAATGATGAAAATTGCAGCAAAAATTTGACAAAAGGCTATTAAAGAAGAATCAAATCTTCGTGTGCTTCTCCACTAGAATAACAGCTTTGTCAATCCAATCTAGGAACAGAATATTATTCACTAAGTAAAGAGCGTGTATACGTTGGTACCTAATGTTATATGGTTTTTTCTGGTTATCAAGCATCATCTATACAATAATATCCACTCCAACGGAAGCTATCCCAGAAAAAAACAAGATAAATGAAACCAATTTTAGCTGAATTCTATGTTGCTTGCCCAAGAAAGCATGAAAAAAAGAAACTTCAAATGCTCACTATAATGATTTTGTTATCCTGAAAAATCAGCTATCTTAACCAATATAACAATCCCTCTAGAAATATAAATTCCAACAATAAGAACGATGTACATACATAGAGAAACTCGTTCGTTGGGAGTTTAGTCAAGCATGCAAGTAATTGGGAGGAAAGATCAATTTATTGCAGGTGGCCAAACATATTATGCCAAATATAGGAATGATCTTGTCAACACTTGCATTTGACAAGTTCAGCTATGTCCAAAAGCAGCACCAAGAATGTATTTCTAGAACTTTCTCAATCACCACAGCAATGCAGACTTGCAATAAACAGGAAAAGTAGAAAATGATAATGAAAGTTCATGACAGGAATGTGTCGATGATATTAAGAAGCTTACATGAACTTGGTTCCCATAGTAGCATGGAGCTTCTCCAAAGTAGACAAGAAGAGCTTAGGATTAGATGCAACATCCTCATATCTTGCTTGAGGGTCTGGATATTGAACATAGTTCACGACTGGTTGTTTCATAGGCACCGGACATTGCTTGGCACAAGAGGTTGATGCCATTGCCTAAATTTTCACTAACCACAAAAACCATAAAAAAAATGGTATGATATTTCACTATTTTCACTGCACTATAACAAGTACAGTAAGGGAGCAGATTCAGATTAGAAAAATATATATGAAAAGGAAAAAGTGAGATGGTAAACAAAAGAAACTTGCAGATGAAACATAACTGCATGGGGAAAAAAGCTATCAATAAAAACAGATAGCACTCATCAATGATGATAATAATAAAAAGAAAACATCTTAAAAGACTTTTCTTTTATGGATAATACAACAAGTTAAGGAAAAGCCAAATTTACAATAGATACCGACAAAAACCATACAGGGAAAAGGTAAGAGTAAAAATTTATTGAGAAAACCCAAAAAGGTTGTAGCTATTAATGTTACAAAACAGATTGCAGGTGAGAACAAGATCAAAACTTTACTATGAAAGCATATCATCTTATTAAAAAAGAAAAAAGAAACAAAACTTGCTGTTTATCAACAATCTCAGTGGATGTAATAAATCCCTCGTAACAGTGGAAATTGAGAGAGAAAGAGAGTAATGAATTCATTATTGATCAATTCAATACCCAAAAAATGGAAAAACTAGTACATTAAAGCTGTCATGGAAATGAATTCATCCATCCATCCATCATACAGAGTCCTATAGATGTAACAACCGAAAAGAAGCCATCAAAAGGTCCGAAAAGCTGATCAGACCTTTCAAACCCAAAGAAATGACACCCTTTTAGACTTTAGCAATAAACACCCAGATGCTTTATAAGTCTCTCTTTTCTCCATCTTAAAGTATAGTTCACAGGCCTATGTAATGCTATTTTCGCAGCAGCTATTTCCTGTCCCCTGACATTCTAAAGATTTTCTGACATTTATAGGGTCCTTTCCTTCTCCCACATATCAATACAACCATATTTTTTTGAACAAATCAATACAACTATTTTTAAAATTATGCACACAACACAAGCAAATGTATTCGTATGGTATATTATGTAATACTACTGTCCAATATCTGGTTTCAGAATATATTGAATATCTGCCACTGTAACAGACCAAAAAGATAGATACGAAGATACCATGGCGAGGGTTTTCTTTCTCTTTCCTTTTTGAATGGTTTTATACGGGCTAATGTCCATCAATCAAATAATGCTAAAGAGCAAAGACTATATATAAATACACCCAAAACAAAAAACAAAACCCATCTTTTAGCCAAAAGACCCACCTTGAAATTTCCAATCAAAAACTAGTAATAACTTCTCCAATGGTGGTGGAGAGAGAATTGCATTAAGAAATTTGAAAATCAAAAGGTACCCACAACAAAAATATATATCAATGGCCAACACAAAAGCAAGAGTGAACTGTTGGATTAATTTTCTCATTCGGAATACCATTTTCACTAATACAACCTCTAAACAAAACACCATTTTCATAATCATAATCGGGTTCGTAATATGTTGGCTGGATGTATTATATAGGTACGTATGTAATTATGAATAAGACAAAAGAGAAGAAAAATAATGAAGGAAACCCAGATGCAGGAATGAGAGATATCAGAGCTTAAAATAAGCTAAAAATATATATTAAAAAATGATGAATGGTTAAAAAAATAATTAGGACTTACCTAATTGTGAGATAGAAAGAATTGAATTGAGCGTGCAGAAATGAAATAACAATTATAGAATCAGCTTAACACTAACCCTTATTAACAAACAAAAAAATGTATATGCGTACATATATATATATATATATATACACATATATATTATTTAATTATTTATATATTTTGATAATTTCTGTATGGTGTTGAGAAATAGTGGTGAAACAAAACTAACCCGAAAATGCGTCAACCATGTGAAATCTCATTTTTGCCCTGATTACATTAATCTACAACTCCTACTTTTCGCAACATGTTGGAGGGTAGTTTCGGGATCGTGAGGAGAAACGTGTGGCTTTTGTTATCAAAAAGAATATATGGTAAGATGGGGTGGGTGCCTGAATGAATTGAACTAGAAATAGAAGATAAATATGATATTTTTTGAAAAACAAATTATTATTATCTCTTAGAAATGAGATAATCATGGAAAAAAAACATATATAAGAATTAATGTCATGCACGTAAAACGATAAATGGATATTTAATTGAACTTATGGGTTCGTTTGAGGAAGAAGCAGAGTATGAAATTACGTATTTATTAAGGAATAAATGGCGATTAGCAATGTTAATGAAGGTGGGTGTAATTAAGGAAGTTGGTGAAAATGGAGATGCAGCCATATTTACTGGAATAGGTGTCGTATTGACTTCCCGGTTGAAACGCCACTTCCCCCTTCCCTCCGTATTTAATTCAGTTTGATTAAAACTGATGAGTATCAAATTAATAATCATAATATAAAGGTAAAAATTGATAGAAAAGAAAACGAGATATCGGTGCCGTAATAGCAGCTTCCTTAATTTGTAATTAATCCAAAGTTTAAACACTTTGGAACAAGTCCCACAAATCCCATATTTTTCTCTACCTTATTTTAGAATATATTATTATTAATCTAAGTTTATTTGAATATCATTATCATCACCAACTATTTACCTACTTTACAGATGCACTTTTGGGATAATTGATATCTTCTTCATCACCAATTTTACGTTTTTTTCTTTCCATTTTACTCTATTAATTTGTACATTTATTTTCTTTGATTTTTTTTATATTTATTTAAATCAACATTTTCTGAATTTTTTCTACATGAATTCAATAAAAAAAAATTCATCTTTTACATTTTAATATATCAATACATTACTTGATAAATAATATTTTTAACCAAACAAGATAAATAGAAAATGAGAGGGAAATTATTAAATTGATAAATAATGAATGAAACCCTATCTAGTAAACTATATATATATATATACACACATCCTACTCCCTCTATCTAATTTTAAATGTTATTTTAGAAATTAATACAAAAAAAATCAAGAATATCATTTAAAACTTAATAATTTTCCTATATAATATCCTTATTTATTTTCTAGATTTTCTTAAATTTATTTAAAAGAATTATACAAATAATTAATAACTAAAATTAAGAAAATATAAAATTGAAAATAATTTTAAAAAATTACATAGATATTATAAATTTTTTTTTCAAAATCACACTTAAAATGAGACAATGAAAGTATATAGTAAAAATAGAGGAGATACATAAGAATATAAAATTATTTTTCATCTATAAATATAATATAAAAATAAATTAATGAGGAAAGAATTTAATTTTAGTCTAAATATTGAACTAACTTTTATATATTAAATTTTGATTAATAAATATGAATTTTATTTTAAATTAAATATTTATAATTTAATTAATTAAATATGATAAACATTATGAATACTATAACTATTTAGTTAATTAAATATATTATATTTATAAAATAAATATAAAAATTAATTTTTAATTAAAAATAAAACATAATTAATGATATATCAAATATATATTTTTATATATCATTTAAGAATGAAAAAATCAAATAAAATATTTTTAATGTGATAAAAGAGTAATCGATAAAAATAGATTATGATTATGATTGTCATTTACTTGTTATTATGATTATCAAAGAAAGACAATTTTATATTTAAACAAAACTACAATTTTGTTACATATATATTTAATTGTATTTTGTTCTATATTATTTAAATCATTTAAAATTATTATATTAAAATATAACTAATTAGTGGATAAGTAATAAAATTATAGCATATAATAATTATAAACTTTAAAATAAAATAATTAAACAATTTTAATTAAATAAAAGATAACAAACTTAAAATAAGGTGAAAAATAAAATAAGAAATATGTAAAGTTACATGATAATTATGTGTTTAACCTATATGAAATTGCTAGAACCGTTGGCAACACGTGCGATTTATAGTGGTTCGGTCAACTCTTGCCTACGTCCATTTTCTCCTAAGTCTCAACTTAGGGTTCCACTAAAATTCAATCTATTACAACAAAAGATTCACAAGTGAATCCAATTCCCAGTGTTTTCAAGGCTTACACTCTAACCTTTACAATTTCAATCCTTACAATCAACTCAAATACACAATAATCCCCAATGGATTAATCTCACACTAACCCCACAAAGATTGCAATTATACACAAAGAGCAAATGAAGAAACAAGCTTGAAACTTACTTGTGACAGGTGAGAATAGCTCAAAAACGAATGCTCTACAGGTGTATTTTTGTTAGCAAAGAAAGTATGAAAGTTGTATGTATAAAACTAGCTGTTTCTCAGACTTTAAAACCTAATTTCTAAGTCACGTACGGTTGTACTGTATTTGTACGCCCGTACGGATTCAAAACTAGCCATTAGAAAATGGGAGGGAAATGTGGTACGGCCGTACCATCACTTGGTACGCCCGTACCAACCCAAGTTTCCTGATACATAAATTTTCCTGCAAGTTCGCGTACGATCGTACCACCATTTGTATGCCCATACCGAAGCAGGTTTACTAATGCATAAAAATTCCTGCGAGTTTACGTATGGTCGTACCAACCAATGGTACGCCCGTACCAAACTCAATGAAACAATACCCACAAGGTACGTCCAGCCGTCTGGCCGTACCACTCACAAACAATAGTTGGTACGCCCGTACCACATAGAGAAACACTTAGAAAATTGCAAATAACTTAAATTGACTCATACGTGACACAACACTCAAAACCTAGGGTCTAACATTCTCCCCCTTTTTGATGTTGGTAATCAATTTAAGTTTAATTTGCAAAATACATTCAAAAGACATTTTGTTTTTTTTTAAATATTTTAAAATATTGGAAATCTCCCCCTTTATTTTGGAATATATGCCATACAATAAAAAAATACAATCAAGGCATCAAATAACAACCAAAATACACAGAGATGAGATAAGCAAATAAAAATCAAAACAAATAAACTGAATAAACATCATCATATATATACCAGATAGAAAATAATACAATATCCAAAAATAAACATACACTGAAGACAAACAAAGAAAAAGAACAAACTACTCCACTGAGGTTCTAAACATATAATAAACTAAAAATCTCTCCATTTGACAATATCAAAAGAGAGATGATCACTCAGGGTCATGAGGAGGAGTGGGACTCGATGGAGAAACAATAAATGGGTCTATTGCTACACTGATGGAGTGAAGAGATGCTGTGGAAGAGGTAGCAAACTCCTGGAAGTCAACTATGTGCTGAGTAAGCCGCTGATCAATAGAGTCAATGCGCCGCTCTAGTCCAGTCATAGTCGTAGTAAGAGAAGCAAAGTATTGAGCGAGCAAATTAGCAAGGGTAGGATCAACGGAAGTAGGAGCTGGAGCAGGAGGAGTAGACTCAGAAGTAGCACTAGCAGCAGTAGGATCGAGAGCAGCAGCGCTAGAGGAACCAGCTGAGAAAAACCTCTGACGCTTGCGGCTAAGGGCCGCCTGACGTGCAGCGTCATCGGGGGTCGGTGCAGGAGCAGGCTGGTCATGCCACTCATCAGGAGTATCATCCGGTAGAGGAATCTGGAGGCTC
>CANYBF012271241.1:0-13835 GCA_948192965.1 Dalechampia spathulata
GTATGCTAATTAACTTAAACCTAAATGCGTGCTAGGAACTTTCTTTGAAATTAAACAAAGTGAACATAATAAGATGGAATACGAATAAATTGAAAATCCCGAACCCAAACTCTGAAGAAATTCAGGCCGCTTTCCAACACAAGAAGGCCCGGGTTTTATTTCCTAGTTTTTTTTCTAGTCATTCAATTGAATTGACAAAACAAACTAGGTGGCGACTCCACATTATAAATCACATTGTTTTAAAAATTAAAATGGGATATGCCATTGAGAGCAAGCACCACGACATTTCACGCCAAACAGCATGCAGGGCTCCCGCGTCCGGGATGCACTAATCTTACAGTCCTTAAGTAAAGCCTCAACTAAAGCTCTTTCAGAGCACTCAGAAGACTTATCTAAAACCATAAAGCCCACATAAAAAGCCCTAGAACTTAAAAAATGGATTGTTGAGCTGTCTTTGTCTCCAGAAATAGTAAAAGCCCTTCAAAGTATGGCATCCTCTTCAGCAGAGGATTCATGTATGGATTCAAAAATTAAAGCGATTGTACCTGCTATAGGTACAGCTAGCCTGTCTCAAATGGTAGACAGTAAAGGCTTATCAAATCCGTTGAAGGCTGTGGATTTGCCAAAAATCCAAGACCAATCTCTGTCCCAATCCGAGATTGGTTCCTATAGATATAATAAATGGTTTTTTAAAAATATTTCTAAGTTTGAAATAGTAATTGAAGATGGTTACAATAATATAAGTCCATGAGAAGTTTTAAAGAAAAATTATCCTGAGAATTGGTATTTTAAACCTTTTGATTTGGATAAACCTCGGGAGTACTACTATAGTATTTTGGAAGATACAGATTCAGTAAAAATAAAACATACTTTTGATAGAAATAATAAAAATATGATTGCATATTCCTCAATTCAAATTAAAAATATTTTGCATCCAAAAGATTGGCCAACACCAAGCTTATGGACTCAAGTAAGATTTAAAGTATTAAAAAGGCATTGTATATCATATAATTATTTTGACTATGTAGAAGCTTGGAAAAAAGTATTTTGTATACAAAATGTAAGTTATACCTATTCGTGGTTAATATGTTTTAATCAAAAGATAAAACCTGCCACTAGGTTTCCAAACTGGTTTCTGAAGTGGTGGCAGTGCTTTGGTATACAAGAGGAAATTATGAAAGAAGATGTATTAAATGTATTTAAATGTTTTAAAGCCAATTTTAAACCATCTCAAAATGAAACATATATTCCTCCACTAATGTACTACTGTATGACCTTCTTTACACCATGGGTCTATCAGTGGTATTTGGATTTTTCTTATGTCCCAGGTACACATATACCAAGCATAGTAAAGAAACACAAAATAAAATTGTGGGGAGCTTTCAATAACTCCACCATGGAGATCACAGTAAAGTAGTGGATAATTAAATAGTAGACATCCACATATGCTGGGAGGGTCACACTTCAAGACCAGCCCACATTTGGAGCCCAAAAGGCTCAATGTCAGGCCATGCTTGCAGCAGCTAAAACGCCTGAAGAATACAAGGCGATCTGTCAACAGATGTTTAATTGTCTTGGATCAACTTCAGAGGAACCAGCAAAGGAAGAAAGATCTAAATCTAGTAAAGCTTCGTCAAAAGGAAAGACCTCCAGAAGAAAAAGTAAAACTCAGTCTAGCTCGAGTTCGGAGTCGACAGCATCATCACAGACGTCATCCTCCAGTAAAACCTCGACATCTTCAAAAACTGGAATGGAATGTAATGCCTTTTGGTTTAAAAAATGCGCCATTAGAATTTCAAAGGATTATGAATGACATTTTTAACCCTTATTCAAAATTCTGCATAGTATATATAGACGACGTCTTAATTTTCAGTCAAACAATAGAGGATCATTTTAAACATTTAAAAATGTTTTGTATGATTATAAGATAAAATAGATTAGCACTAAGTAAAACTAATTTCTTTTGATTTCAATTGTATCGTTTCACTGACTCTACATATTTGTACTCTAGTTTTTCACTTATTTAGGTATCTTTCATCCAATCCAACCATCAACTAATAATAAATTATTTAATTGAAATCTATACACATATAAATAAATATTAATTTCATAATTATAATATATGTATGAATATTGCATTGTATACTTACTCTTATTTACTCTCTTATTTACTCATAATTCTTATTCCAAGTAATGCTGTTAGTAAGGTCTTATTATATGAGATATTTAGAGATTATCAAGGACACATCGTACCCTTATCCACCCTTGCATTAGGTTGTGTCTCTAGGTTACTTTGTCTTTTATACTATTCTTTGTTTTGCTTATGCTGCATATATGATATGTTATGGTTCTATGAATCATTTAAATACCTTAATAATCCATGTATTTAGTTAACTAAAGGGTTAAAGGTATACTATTAAATTTATCATTATATATGGGAGGTGATTGCTCTACACACATAATGCACATAACCATACAATAGTTTTGTTACATTCTTAATGTCATAAGTGGAAAATACTATGTTGTTCATTTAATTTATTATACCACAAGGTTGGCATTAAGACATATCATTAAATTCAACACCAATTTGGTTGGTTTATTAACAGTTTAATAGAGCACTTAATAGTGATTCATGCATGGTTGATAGTTACTTATATAGCCAACACCAATGGCTGGTTAAAATCAATTATGCATAGGTGTTAGCCGTATATGTGATCATTCAATACTCCAAATATACATTATATTAAAACTAATTTAGTTCCTTTTAATGTTATTAGTTCAAATACAACATGCGTATTGGCTTATCAATCTTGCCAATTTTCCATTTATTTAGGATTTATCTAAGTGTCTCCTCAGTATTCTATTAGCCCTTAAATTAAATAGTTAAATGGTCCATTTTTTGCCAATCATGCAGTACAATAGCTGGAAAAATAATAGCATTACGCCAAAGAATTGCAACAGTCTTACAAATGCCCTACTTTAAATATATTTGACTTATATACTCAACTTTCTTAAGCTTAATATTAATATACATGCTTACCTATTTCTATATAATTAATTATAATTTAGGATCATTATAGAGGATACACTTCTAGCTCATAACCAGTTGTTACCACTCCTTACATGCATCAAATCTTTAATTTGCCACCACCTTGGGTTCTTGTGTAATGTACAAGTTCAATGGTTATTGAAAATCAAACTTTTAATTAGTTAAGTCCAAGGTTCATTATGGAAGTAGGTTAGTATCTTAAGAATTTAGAAACTATATTGAATCAAGAAGTTTGCGGTTCAATGCTTCTTGGCATGAGTGGAAATTAGTCTTCTATTTAAGGATAAATGAATTCCTTATGTACACTATCCAATCATGCTACTTGTATTACATCTTGAAATGAGCACACACGATGCATTCATGAAATTACTTGAAATGTTATTGATGTGAAATTATCATTAAGATGATAAGTATATGATAAGATTAAAATTTATAGCTCAAATGATAAAATTGAAAATTTTACCGAAACCACTGAAATGACCCTTGAATGATACTAAATCGGTGTTTTCAATGTTAAAAACACTTAATTTGATTAATTAACTATGTTTAAAGTGTTTTTGTTAACTTAAATTAGGTATATTCAAATTTTAGAAAAATTCAATTAAAAATTATTTATGATGTCATCATTGAGTAATGATGATGTAAGCATTATGTAAGCAAGTGAAATTAAATTGATTTTTCTTAGAAAATGAATAATTATAAATTAATGATGAGTTAATATGATTAAATAATAAAATGTAAATATTAGAAAGTAAAATTAGTAATTTTAAATTTAGATGACGTGATGATGTCATAAAGTGGTATTATGATATCATTAATGCATGATAATTAAATTAATGATATGAAAATAAATAAATAGATGAATATATGATTAATATAAGGTAAGTCAAAGTATATTTGAATTAGAATAAATAAATAAAAGTGTGATTGGTATTTGAAAAAGTTGTATAGGAAATTGGAAAAGTAGTTTTGAAAAAGGTGTTAGTGGATGGAGAGAGAATGTGGGAATATTATTTTAATTGGCTTGGAGAATTTTTGGATGGTATTTGTAATTAAAATAGAATGTATTAAAGTATATTTTAAGTATATAAAATAAAATTTAAGTTATGATTGGAGGATTTAAAAATAAATGTAAGAAAATACTTAAGTTTAGGGGCTAATAGGGGTAGTTTGGTGTAGTTTAAGGACTAAAATGGAACTTTATCCAAATAAAATGCATCCAACCAATTTTTCCTCTCATTTGGACCTCATTTCCCTCAATTATTCATTTGTTTTTCCATCTGGCCAAAATCCTCACCCTCCATATCTCTTTTTCTTTCAAAACCTCTCATTTCTTATCTTATCACTTCCTTAGCTTCTTTCTTCTTGACTTAACCCTAGTTTCTCTATTTTCTTTTAAAGCAGTCAACATGTTCTTCATTTCTTCTCTATTTTCCTTTTAAAATCTCATGAATCTTACAAGTTTTAAGCAAAAGGCTTAAGTTCAAGACAATATATATTCATTTTCTTTTTGTTTCTAAAGAGAGCACATATATTCTTCTTCCATCAAGTAAATCGCAAGCTTTTCCTTCTCTTTTCTTTTGGATTTTTCAAGTATAAGCAAGGTACTTGAGTGTATGATAATTTAAGGTCAAAATAATTATGGTTTTCTTTGTTTTTCTCTATGATTGAACCTATTTCTTGGTGATTCTTCATGTTAAAGCCGAAAACATAAAGTTCAATGAGGTTTGGTTAAAAATGGAAGCCTATCTTGTTATCTAAATTTGTTTTATGTTTGATATTCATCTCTAAGGTACATGCATACTTTATTTAAGCACAAATCAAGCCAAAGGAAGTGAAAGTAGAAAGATCCACACAAATCTGTAGGTAAATCCAAAGAAGGAGAGGTTAAGTGAAGATTTGAGTTGTTGGGTTTAAAGGTGAGTAAGAGTAAGTATTGATTAGTGAAATAATGACTTGATTTCAAAATTTTTGGTGGGATTTAAGTTTTGTAAGAATGTTATTTAGATTATTTGATGATTTTTAGTTTATATTTTGAAGGTTTTAGTACTTAGTGTTGTAAAAGACATGAGATAAAAGGGTGATGGATTGTGTGGGTGTGTGTGTTTTGTGATCTTCCTTTTGGCTGAATCTTTTTAAGAAAAATGACTACTGATGGATAAGTTTAAAACATGTTTAAGATGAGGATGATAAAAATAGAAGGTAAGAAATTAAAAAAATGATATAAGTGATAAGTTAAGAAAAAATTGATGATTTAAGGTTTAATGTCATTTTAAGTGTATATGACTTACAAATTATGAATTGAATGGTTAAGTTTAAGAATGATTTAGGAAATTAACTTTTAATTAAGGTTAAATGAAGTTCTTAATGATGAGTTAATAAGAATCATATGAAAAATGAACTTAATTGGACTAAAGATAAGCATATTTGGTAAATTAAAGCTTAATTTTTATTTTTATTTTTAGCATATAAGATATGAAAAGTATAAACTAAGTGACTAAGTTAATGTATGACTAAGGTATTTAATGTCTTAATTAAGAATAAATAGAGTTTTTATAAAGAAATAAGGAAAACAAGTGCATATGAAGAAAATGGGCTTAAGAAATAACTTTTCTATGTTTTAATGAATTTCAAGAAATATTTTGATTATATAAGGTTATGGATTCATATGATTACTAAAATAAGGATATTGAGTATTTTAAAATGAGAATTTTGAAATAAAAAAATGATGTTTTAATTAAGGAAGTTTAGAAGATAAAATTTAAGTGTTTAAATGGACTTAAATTGGAGTATAAGGTTATATAGTATAAATGGATTTAAATGATTAATTGTTTAAGCATATGCAATGATTGTAAGTGATGTGTGTGATTATGCATTATGTTTTAGATGTTTAAGTGGTATTTATGCATTGATTTTATTATGTTCTGCTTTAATTATGTTATTTTTAGTAGAATTTGATGTGTGTGTTGAGCGTGTAGCCTTAGGATGACAAATAAGAAGAAACAAGAAGTTTTCATGCATGAAGAAGCAACTCCATGATCGTGGACCTCAACTCCACGATCGTGGAATGGAACTTAAGGAGAAGAACCTACTGGATTTTTCCATGATCGTGGACTTCAACTCCATGATCATGGACTTCATGGAGAACTGCCCAAAACCTACTGGATTTTTCCACGATCGTGGACCTCAACTCCACGATCGTGGAGTCAAGACCAAACTCAAGGAGAAAAGCTACTGGAGCATTCCACGACCGTGGACAGAGAATTATTGAGCAGAATAAAAGAAATCAAAAGTCAAGAACAGTAGGATCCATGGGAGAACAATACAAAAGACCATTAAAAATGCATTCAGGGATAATGGGAGCCAAGTTAAGAGTCATGGGCAGAAAAGAAGAAAAACAAAAATCATTAAAGAGCACTCAGAGATAATGGAAGCCAATTCAAGAATGATGGGAGAGAATGAAGAAAATGGTAAGAAAAGGAAAAAGGGACTCCTCCACTTGAAGCTAGAAGTTGAGTTGGTAGTGAGGATATATAGAAAGGGGCTATTGACTTCTAGAGATATACAGGATTCCGGGTAGTTTGCTGCCTAGGGTTTTCTTCTGTTCTTGGTATCCTTCATTTTTCTTGTATTCTTATTGTAAACCATGAGTGGCTAGATACCTTATTATAGGATTTGATTTCTGAATCCCTTGTGGGATAACTGTTTGTGTTTGTGCTTTGTTAACATTGCTATGAATGTTTAATTCTAAAGTTTGATTTTAGAAACAAACCTCTGCTTTATGATTGCAATGAGAGTTGGATTATAGGATGCTTGTTCATTAAGAAATGTTCAATTATAAAGGTTAGTTTTCTGATTGATTACTTATGCTCTGTGATTGTAACGAGAGTTGAATTGTGGAAAGCTTATTCATTATGGTTAGGTCAGTATGTGAGAGAGATCTACATGCTCATAATTCCTATATGATTGTTAGATAGTCTCCCTAATTGGAGGACCCTGAATGTGACTAAGGAATTCTAAAGATTAGAGTGAGATTTAGTTGATTTCACCTCGAGAGAGGGTTTTTGATGTTGTGGGATATCTTGGGTAGCAATAAGCACACAATGATTATTCTAGCTGGGCGATGACGATTTCAAGTCCTATGTTCCTCATCAATTGTTTTACCTTTTATTCTAAAAATCCATTTTCGCCTTTCTACCTATATGTCTTTACAATTAACTACTTCCAAATACCAATCTCTTATTCTTGCTTACACAAACTAGAAATCTAAGTAGTGGTGGATAGACCGCTAAATCCTCATGGGATCGATATCTACTATAATAATTTGTATACTTGCAGTGAAGTAGTGAACAAAACTACTATCGTCACAGACACGATCAATACATGGTTTTATGTATGCTTGTTTTAGAATGGAAGGTTACAACATATGTTGTTTAAACCATACTTAGACCATATTTTATTGTTTAAAGAAATGGAATAGAGCTTATGGAAACTTATGTATTTAGGGCTCAAATGGTTGAAATTTTAGGTGAGTAATAAGTCTTTGAACAGCTCTTTAAATTTTTTTTGCTATGGTTTCAAATTGGTTTTATTTTGAAATTTATTGCTTGCCTAAAATGCACTTGGAAGTAAGCGGTTCTGAGAGACTGAAAATAATCATGATGAACAGCCTGCTTGAATGCTTGAGTTACTTACCCTAATGGATGAGTTTATGGACACATGATATACGGATGGAAAGCCCTCTGAACCTATTTTTTAATGATACAAGGTTTACTCTATTTGTAATTTACTTGCTAGACCAAATAAATGAGAAAAATGGACTGTTTCTATGGTGTATATGATATACGGTTGTGTAGTAACTGAACTTGTGTGTATAAATTAAATACCTTGATGAATAATTTTATGAGCATGTTATATATTAAATTAAAAATAGTTGTAATGTATAAACTTTTGTGTTTTATATCTTATGATGTAAATATAACGACAACACCAAGGATATCCTTAAACAAATGAAGTAATGTTTGCTTCTTTTTACTATTTAAAAGTGTGGAATCAATGCATGCCTATCTTATGATATAATCCCACTTTATAGGTTTATGGAATATTCATTGGTGGTGCATCGTTATGTGTATTTTATATCATTTTAAAAAATAATAAATATATTGTATTTAACAAGTTAATTATTTAAATCCCTTGTAGGGTGGTTATCAAATTTCTAACTTAAGAAGTTGGTAATCATGCTACAGGAGAATGTTACATCGTGGTAGGTGTGACATGTTAGAGTGGTATCAGAGCTATGGTGTAGCTTAATTTATGATTGTATTTACTGCCAAAGTAGAAGTTGCATGAATAGGAGTTCTGTTAGTCCATGCTACTGATAAATGTTATTTTTGTTTTATATATTATTTCATAATAATCATCATGATAGATAGAGCTATGATTATTGGTGAAGAAGGCAAGGGTAACTTTAATCTACAAAAAGGCATACCTAGGGCTAGTAATTGAGCAAAGGGTGAGCAGAGATAGGGTGAACAGGGGGAATAGGCAGAATGAGTGCCACTTATTGAACAACCTGTAGTTGCTGGAGTAGACCCTATAGTTATACAGTTTGTGCAGTTGCTCTATACTCTTCAGGGACAGCCTGAATAGGTTATGCCAGCTACACCTATGATTATTCAGAGAGAGGAACCAAAGTGGGACTTTAAGAAGCTAAGAACCTATGGGGCTATAAATTTTTCGAGGACTACTGACCCTTATGTGGCTGAGATGTGGCTAGAGCGCACATGGAGGATACTTCAAAAGATGAACTATTTCGATGAGTTGAAATTTAAGTATGCCATTTCCTTGCTGCAGGATGATACCTATGAGTGGTGGGAGACTATTCCATAGGGTTTAGCAGAGCCTCCAATTTTATCTTGGGTAGACTTCAAAATGGAGTTCCGGCAGAAATATGTCCCAATTGCATATACTGATCAGAAATTGCAAGAATTCTTGGGACTGAGATAAGGAAATTTATTAGTGGTAGAATACGAGCTGAAATTCACTCAACTTACTTACTACACTGGTAATATTTTAACTTCAGGGTGAGAAAGGTGCAAGAGATTCAAGTAGGGTTTGAAGCCCATAATTAGATATCTAGTGTAGGGATTTAATTATGATAATTTCTTAGCATTGATAGCAAATGCCTTGAGCCAAAAACGTATGATTTAGGAAGAGGATGAGAATTGAGCTTGGTAGGCTAAGAAATAGCCTGAAGGCCCTAGTTTTCCTTCCAGTTCATAGAAGAGGGGTAGATTTAAAGGGTCATTTACATCACGATCCTCTAGATTCAGACCACTAGTACCATGTAGAGTGTAAAGTGGACAATTTACTAGTCGTAGTGGTTTTGAGGTAGGACTTCAATTATGTACCATGTACGGTAAATATCATTTGGAAACTTGTAGAATGGGGATAAGTTTATGTTATTACTATGAAGGTGCATGACATTACGCTCGAGAGTGCCCTAACCATACAATAGAAGAGCGTGGATCATATCAGTAGAATCCTATAGCTTAATCAATGATTGGAGTATCATAGATCAATAATTTTAGTAGAGGTCAAAGTATAGGAAGAAGTAGGAGTAGATTTAGGAGTCAGGGTTTTGTTAACCAGACTACGGGAGCCCCAACATGAGTATACAGTCAATGGCAGAGAGAGGAGTTACAGGCTACGAATGTGATGATATGTAATTTCCATATTTTTGATCATAATGTGCTATTATTATTTGATCCTGGATCGAGTCATTCATATGTCAACACTAGAGTTGCATGCTTATTAGATATCACGAGTGATAGATTAGGGTATGATATGTTAGTATCCAGTCCTTTAGGGAAAGATGCTATAATGAACAGAGTTTATCATCGGTGCTCGTTGGTTTTATAAGATATAGTTTTCCCTACCGATGTAATCGAGATGCTATTTACAGAGTATGATTCTATATTGGGTATGGATTGGTTATCTCAATATCAGGCAGTGATGGATTATAAAAGGAAGACTATTACATTTTAGCATCCAAGTTATGAGTCAGTGTGTATACAAGGAATCAAATCATCGATTGCTCATAGTTTGATTTCAGCAACAGCTGCCCAGAAATTGCTGAAACAAGGGTATGAAGTTGTACTGGCATATATAGTTAATACTAGACAACCAAGATTATAGCTAGCTTAAATTTCTATAGTATATGATTTTTTAGATGTGTTTCCAGATGAATTACAAGGATTTACTCCAATCAGAGAAGTTGAATTTGAGATTAAGACCTTGCCTAGAACTGAACCGATATTTATTACACCTTACCATATGGCTTTGACTAAATTGAAAGAGTTGAAATAGCAATTACAAGAGTTACTAGAAAGGGGATTTATTAGACCGAGTGTATCTCCTTGGGGTGCACCTATACTATTTATGAAGAAGAACGATGGGAATATGTGGATGTGCATTGATTATCGACAATTGAATAAGGTGACTAACAAGAATTGCTATCCTTTACCCCATATTAATGATTTATTTAAACAATTGAAGGAAGTGACTATATTTTCTAAGATTGATATGAGATCTGGTTACCACCAGCTGAGAGTTCAAGAGAATTGTATTTCAAAGACTACTTTTCATATAAGGTATGGGCACTATGAATTTTTAGTTATGCCTTTTGGGTTGACCAATGCACCGACAATGTTTATGGCTTTAATGAATACAGTCTTTAAGGAATATCTTGATCAGTTTGTTATGGTCTTCATTGATAATTGATCGGTTGTCATTTCCATCAAATTAATTCCTTACAAGCTACACTTTGGAATTATGATTTTGTAGCAGTGGAAGTAAGGGTTGAATCCCACAGATATGGTTTCAACTTCCTTAATTCTTTGTGTTTAAAGATAAACGAAGTGAATCAAAAAGTAATTTAAAATAAATGAAGAAATAAATAAATTAAATTAGAGAAAATCAATAATAAGTAATTCTCCCAATCGAAAGCATCAAGTATTCATTAACTGAATATGATCACTGATTCATTAATAGTCCAAAGGCAATAATGACACTAAGCCGGTTATAGTTTACCAAGCAAGTCTCACACACCCCAATCTTCCCTTATTTGTCAGATTCCATGAAGCAAGCTCTATGAAACTCCTTTAATCCCAGGATAGACAAGGTGGAAATATATTCTCACAAGTCATCCCAAAATTACATTAAGAGTTAGGAAGACCCGACTCTAGTTAATAGTTGTGATTCAGCATCCCTTGCGTTCAAACTAGATCCTCTAACCCACAAGAAGTACTACTACATGCTGTAATAAAGATAACATCTTACTTTACCACTTCAACAAGTCGAGTGACTTTTCTGTATCAAATAACCTGCTTAGCTATATGCTAGAACTTAGACACATGCAACATGCCTTATTTACATGCACTAAGAACAACAATGGTTCTATGCAATTTAGAGTTAAAGATAATAGTGCTTTGCCAAGGGAATTAGGATCATTTAGATCTCACATAATCATTAACAAATAACTTGAATTGCTTCCAATGAAGAAAAATAAATTGCCTAGCCTTGCATCATTGGAAAAATAAATAGAAAATAAAATAAAAATGAAAGAAAATAAAATTGGAATTAAAATAAAGGAATGAATAATGTATAAAATAAAACAAAACTAGAACTAGCCAACCCTTCCTCCATACATTCGTTCCTACTTATAGAAGGGAGGGAAAATAAACAAATAATAATAAATATTAATCCTAATCTTCTGATAAAAGAGTTTGAATGCTTCCTAATCACTTTCCCATCCAACTCTAAGAGTTTAAGTCTAAGCAAAACTTGTCCTCGTCTAACTCGTCAAAACTAGCCAAGTATTGTCGTTTTGGTGTCTCTTATGCTCGCAAGCCTTATCAACATTCAGCACGCAAGAGTTTGAGTTCATCTCAACTTCTTCTTTCTTCAGCTCTCCAAAATGCAGCTTTGTCAAGTCATTTTGTCCAGTCTTATGCCCGCAAGCGATGTCTCAAAACTCCAAAATCCAAATAAGCTTCAAAATCTCCCATTTAAGCACATTTTCCTAAAACTCACCATTTTGACCTACAAAATACAAAATGTTCACAAGTCAACCATTCTAACAACTAAACTATGCTATAATGGGCAGTTTATGGGCATAAAACATGATGTTTTGAAGCTTGATCAAATACCCCTATACTTCTCTAATGCTTGCCGTCAAGCATTCTTCTGCCTATAAGATTATCTCACTTATGCTCACAACAGAACCATCCCTCAAAGAAAACAAATAGCAAAATGAAATTAACACCATTCCCTAATTTTCTAGCAAGACCATTTATCAAGAAAATTTAATCATCTAGCAATTTCATTACAAATCCAAAGAGTCAGCCATAAAAAATCATTGTATTACCATTTTATTCAAAATAAGTTCATAATCTAATTAGTAAAAGAGATTGTTTCATCTTGCTAAACATCCATTGCCCAACCTGAATTTTCAACCATTAAATTTCAAAATTCATAAGTTAGGAATTATTCAATTCGAGATCAATAATGGCCTAATAAAAGGGGGATACTCTACCTTTGCTAACGACTCCATTCTCAAATCAGCTTAAGGGAAACCTAGGCCCGATCCACCTAGTTTTAATCAGTAAAGGTGTAAAATAAAATTCCTGTTTTAAGTGTCATTGTGCGTGTCACGCCTTACTACGGTACGACATGCTCCTGTAGAATAATTAGTGATCTCCAAATAGATGGAAACCATGAATTACCCTACAAGGGATGTAAATTTTTTTTATGTAAAATACTTACTACATTTTAAATTTATAGATACATTAACCTCACTTTACATACTTGCATTTATTGCCCTAATCATTACTTTAATTGATTGACAATATTTTTTTTAGAAATCTTAAACTGATCCAATTCCTTGCCATCAAGAAAAAGTCTTGTTGAATTGGTGCTTTGGGATTCGTATGCTCTATCCAACTGTTAACCTACGTCCATCAAATGGCGAACACTAAGTATTTAACTTAGTGGTGCTTAAAAACATAATATATAATATATAATCATACACATGTCATGTATAATATCAAATCATACAATCTAATTCATCATAAATATAATGTCACCATATAATCGTATAAAATACTAGTTTCTGCACATTCATATTTTATCAACTTTTATTTATTCTATAAAATACTTAGATCTTTGTTCAATTATCTGGATGCTTAATCAAGTTTAATTTCCATGATACTTATCACTTGATCTCTTTTAACCATTACATTTTAGAACATAATAAAATCTAACAAATATTCATAAATGTCATTTTTCACTTTATCACGTATACCTTTCATTAGCAATTCACAACATAATTAACAATTCTAATTATTTTCTCTATCAACACTCAACATAAATAACGTTAAAAATTGACACCATATCTTCATGATATTTTCACTGCCTATGAGCATAAGTGATGGAGGGATTTTAGGGGTTAATAATAAAAATACAATTGCAGTCAAAATTAAATCCCTTAGTCTCTATGGACTTAGTATAGAGTGAGAAGGGTATCAAACTCAGGGAACACTGGTGTTTATTTCATGTTCATTTATAAAACTTTGTAACTTCTAATATCTCTTGTCATGTCACAAAATAGATGATGGTAAGATAATAAAGATAAAGTTTTGATTCTTAAATATATAATTAATCAAGTCAAATATGAATGATGCTTAAGACAAACCAATAAATAAATGACATCTTCATTAGTATCATA
>CANYBF012271939.1:0-13733 GCA_948192965.1 Dalechampia spathulata
ATAGTTAATTTAAAATAATTAATTTGGAAGTTTATTTAGAAAATATTTTCTTTTAACCTTTAAGAAACACCTCTTTTTGATTCATCTTTTAATAAACCATTTAAATACCAAATTAAATAAACTTTGCATTATTAGAAAATAAGTTTAGTAAGCTTTAATTTAATATATCACATGCTCATAAAATTATTTATCATGGTATTTAATTCATATGCACAAGTTCGGTTACTACACAATTGTATATCACATACACGATGCAAACAGTCCATCTTTCTCATTTATTTGGTCCAACAATTAAATTCCAAATAGATTAAACTTTGTACCATTGAAAAATAGGTTCAAAGGGCTTTCCAATCATATCATGCATCCATAAACTCATCCATTAAGGCAAGCAACTCAAGCATTCAAGCAGGCTGTTAATTATGTTTATATTCGATCTCTCTGAATTGCTTACTTCCAAGCGCCTTTTGGGCAAGCAACCAATTTTAAAACATAACCAATTTGAAACCATAGCAAAACAGATTTAAAGAGTTGTTCAAAGACCTATTACTCGCCTAAAATTTCAACCAATTGGACCCTAAATACACAAGTTGCCGCAAGCTCTATTTTGTTTCCTTAAACAAACAAAATATGGTCTAAGTATAGTTTAAACAACACATACCGTAACATTCCATTCTAAAATAAGCATACACAAAACCATGTATTACCACACACTATCTACCTTAACCATAACAACTTAATTCATTTACAATCTTAGATGATTATCATACGAATTCATGCACTAATTCAACATATAAAATGTTCATAAAGTACAATATTTAATTTACTCATACATACATGTCCAAAGCTTCATGACATGTGCATTACACATACACACAATAGCCACAAGTTCATTTCCATTTCACAAACAACCTTACAAAATTCAACACAATATATACGTAAAGTAAAACCCTCGGTAGCAACTTCCTTTAACACCAAATATGCAAAAATATTTACACAATAACATTCTATCATAACTCACCATAAAGTACACTTCTTCTTTACACACCCAATACACTTCACCATAAAAGTTTGAACTAAAACAAATCAAAGCAGAAAAGGAAGGAGTAGACAGCATCACGCAAGAAGCTTCCCACCTTAAAACCGCTGATCTTCAATAACTTTACACATGCTTGATCTTCCAAAGCTTAGTTTACAAAATAAAACATATATGCAAGCTCATATGGAAGAAGATCGACTAAAGAACCAAAGAAAGAGAACAAGTGTTGTGGCAAAATAAGTGTTACTGTGAAAGAAGGAGAGAAATAAGGATGTGCTTTGGTGAAATCAAAAAGGAACCAAGGGAAGAAGAGGAAATGAAGATTACGGTGGGGTTTGAGAGTTATATCTTAAGTTTTCTTACGGTTATATCTTAGTGGAGTGAATTCCACTACACACACACATATACACATGCACATAATCATGGCCAACAATCCCACTATCACATTATATATATATATAATATAATATATTATAATATGGTATAATAAAATATCTTTCACTTATACAATGTATATACACGACACATACATAATACATGTGCATTATTATACACACTTAAATATTATTTTAGCTTCTTATATATATATATATACAAAACATAAATAGGCAGCAAATATAAAGGAAGCATAAATAAAAAGATAGATAACAAAAGAAGCAATAATAGATATTAAGGAGTGTTTGAAATTTTAATATGTATATTTTATTATGTATTTTATTTAGTTTTCATACGTGGCGTTGTTACACTAGACCATCAGGGTTAAAATCCCTACAATAAAACATAAACCGACAGCAAATATAAAGGAAGCATAAATAAAAAGATAGATAACAAAAGAAGCAATAATAGATATTAAGGATTGTTTGAAATTTTAATATGTATATTTTATTATGTATTTTATTTAGTTCTTGTACATGGCGTTGTTACACCAGACCATCAGGATTAAAATCCCTGCTTTGCACCAATAGCACTGCAGATAAGGTTTCCAGTCAATATACCATTTATATTAAGCATACTCTTCATCATTTATTATATCATCAAAAATACCAAGATAAATCAAGTAATTAATTATAGAATACCAATATTATTGAAATGTAATAAAACAAAAAATAAATCTGTAAATTGTAGTAAATAAATAAAAATCAGAAAATATAATAAATAAACTTAATATAAGAAATTTATCCATATATTTTGGTCTCTTTATCAGATCTGATCTAGGATCATATTTTTATCATCCAGATTTAATCAAAGAATAGTGGATCTGACTTTGATTATTCCAAAAAGAAATATTTTTTAAAATCAGGCAGTTAAACCAACCAACTGTTTTAAATAGGTCACAGTACCAGATCTTGATCTTGAATCATATGAAGATCATCAAGATTTAGATAAAGCTTTAAGATCTGATGTTGATCATCCCAAAATCAAAGATAAAATAATATAAAAGAGAGAGATGTATAAGAAATAAGAAGATTTTATTAATATGGTAATACTTTGTTACAATAAAACTTGAAAATATTTAAATACAAAATAGAAGGAGAGAAGAAGATGAAAAAGGAAAGAAAATGCAAGAAGGCAGAAGGGTTGTTGCACTTACAAGAGAGGTGTTACAACTTTAAGGTAGGAATGGGGTAGGCTTAGAGGAGAGGAGAGGAGAGGAGAGGTTGGGAGTGTTTTTGAGAAAGAGAGAGAGACGATAATTGATAAGTGGTTTTAAATGGAAGAGGAAGTCTTTATTTATAGAAGGAGGGAATGAATCTTTACTGTTGGTGAATAGTGCTTTGTCGGACAGCTTTCACTGTTAATGAATAGTGTATGTCAAGCATCTTTACTGTTTATGAATAGTACCTTATCGAGCACTTATTACAAAAATACAATTTTATTTTTCTTTTCCTTTTCCTTTTCCTTTTTCTTTTCTTTTCTTTAATTTTTCTTTTCTCTTTTTATTTTTTCTTTTTCTTTCTTTATTTTTTCTTTTTCTTTCTTTATTTTTCTTTTTTCTTTTTTCTCTTTTTTCTCTTTTCTTTTTTCTTTTTCTTTTTTATTTTTTACAAGAGGGAGAATACCATAATAGTCATCTTCATTACTTGGATAGTAGTCAGTGTCAAAGTCTTCAGAATCTGTTGATGATGATATTGTTGATACAAATGATGATGAGCTTGAAGAAGTAGTTGATGGACTCTTTCTTCGAGACTATGCTTTACTTTTTACTGATGATCCTGATGAGGTGGGTTTTACTATCTATGATCCTGACTGTAAAGACTGTACTGCTTTTATACAAATTGCTTTATAATCTTCAATAGTTTGGGATGCTGCTAGCATAGCTCGGCAGTGTGCCTTTTGAGCTTGGAATGTACTGTCAATTGTCTTTACTGAAGTATTTTTACGAAGACAACAGGCTTTTATTATGTGGTCAAATGAATTATTTTTGAACGCATTCCACCATTTTATTTTATGCTTTTTTACAAGTATCTGTAGGTTTGTTCCTGACTGATAGGCTATATCAAAGTACCATTGATAAACCTATGGTACATAAAAGTTCATACATAATAGAAGTAATGGAGGGTATTTTTTATCTGATACGGAAGGTAGAAAGTAGGTTTTAAAGGTTTGGTATGCTATAGTAACATCTGGTGATAGTATATTTTTGGTATTTCCAAATCTATACCACCATTCAATGAACCATATAGGGTAGTTTCATGTTTAATGGTTTTATCAAAGTATACGAGCCATGAATGGGTATATGTAGGGTTTTGAATACAAAAGACTCTAGACCAGGCATCAATGTAGTCTCGGTAGTTATATGATATGGTTGTGGTTTTATACGAGAAGAAACTGGTCTCAAATTTTATTGGTTGATAAGCTGGGTGTTTCCATTTAGAAAGGTTTAAAAACTTTTTTATTTTTATTAATGAATATAAAATTACATCTTTATCATTTAGATCAAAATTGTGCTTTATTATCACTGAATCAGTTTCTTTTAGAATAGCAAAATAATATTCTTGGGGCTTTGAAAAATTTACTGGTTTGAAAAACCAATTTTCTGGATATTGAATTCGGTATCCAAAATAGTTTTATAAAACCACTGAGATTTTTTAGGAAAATTAGCAGATATCATTTGGATAGGTTGATTAATTTTTACAAGGGGTTTTAAATTAGGTTTTGATAGGGTTTTAGAGGAAGAAGATTCTCCTGTCTCATTTTTTACAAAAGGTACAAGAGTTTTACCTGGTTGTTGTAGATACTGATATACGTCTGGATGAACATCTGATGGGATAGTAGATTATGCTATCCAATCTTTTACAATTTGCGCTTTGGCATCATCATCTTCTTGAGCTATATCAGCCCATGATTTTATTAATTCAAAAGCGGGTTGTACAGAATTTAGGTTTTCAGAATGATTAGATAAGGCTTTGGTAGAAGAGGAAAAGGAAGAATTGGGTTTAGATTTTTTAGTTTTATTGGCTTTCTTCTTTTTGCTCTCCATTTTTCTGTGAAGAAATCTCGTGTTAGAAAATCCAGAATACTATTATTTTTACCTTTAATATATTCAATATCAAAATCAAAGATACTTAATATAGCTTGCCATCTAGCAAAAATTTGTTTGGAAGTAAGATTTTTAACATCTTTTTGTAACCTCTTTAGCAGACTTACAATCAATGCGCAATAAAAATTTTTGATTTAACAAGTCAGACTGAAACTTAGAAATACACAAAACAATACTAAGAATTTCTTTTTTAATTGTAGAATAGTTTACTTGAGTGGGATTCTAATGTCCAGAATTAAATTGTATGATACATTCTTTACCATTTTTAATTTATTTTAAGATACCACCATATCTTATATCTGAAGCATCAGTTTCTACAATTTTTACTAGCTAGTGGGTCTGGTATATATAGACAAGGTATAGTTTTAACTAAGGCTTTAATTTACTGAATAATAATAGTATGTGTTTTATCCCAAGGTTCAGGATTTTTCTTTAATCGATCATGTAATGGTTTTATTAATTTGTTTAAGTTTGGATAAAAATCTATAACATAATTTAAGCAGCCTAAGAATTGTTGTAATTAGGCTTTATTTACTATTTCATCAGGGAATTTTTTTCCAAAAGATAAATTTCTTTCTATAGGTTCTATTATACCTTGATAAATATTATGTCCTAAGAATCTGATTTTAGTTCAAAATAAAATCATTTTAGTTTTACTTAAAACTAATCCACTACTTTTTGCAATCATACAAAATATTTTTAAATGTTTAAAATGTTCTTCTATGTTGTTACTAAAAATTAAAACATCATCTATATAAACAATATAGAATTTTATATATGGATTGAAAATATCATTCATTATACGTTGAAATTCTAAAGGTGCATTTTTAACCCAAAAGGCATAACGTTCTATTCATATTATCAAAAAGGGACCATGAAAGAAATTTTATATCTATCTTTAAGGTGTATTTCTATTTGCCAAAATCCTGATTTCATATCAAATTTAGAAAATATACTTGCATTGTATAATCTATTTAATAAATCTTTTTTATTTGGTATAGGATATCTAATCCATTTTAAAGCTTTATTTAATGGTTTATAATTTATAACTAGACGTGGTGCTTCTCTTTCTTTTTCTAAAGCTTTATTGACATAAAATGTTGCACATGACCAAGGACTTCTAGATTTACAAATCAATTTTTTATTTTCTAAATCATTTATTTCTTTTTTACAAAATTCAACCATATGTGGAGACATTTGTATAGGTCTAGCTTTAGTTGTTATGTTTTTTTCATTGAAGTTATCTTTATAGGTTAAATCAATCATATACTGTTTTCTTTCCTAAAAAGCAATGGGAAGATCATAACATAAATCCTTTTATATATTTTTTAATTGTTCTATTTTTACTTTTACTGAGTCTGTATTTAATTGTTTATCTATCCTTTATGTGTTTAAATTATCTTTTAAATTTTTAAGGTGTTCTGTTTTTGCCTTAATAATAGAATTTATTTCTAAATCATGGATCATATATGAACGTAATAAATTAAGACTTTTTCTTTTAGGTTTTTCTATAAAAGAAAATTCTATCTTCCTATTTTTTACATTAAATTTTATGTCATTATCAGTTATACTATATGTTGTAATAAAACTCATAAACGGTGTTCCTAAAATTACCATATGGTGTATATTTTTAATTAGTATAAATATAGTTTTTAATTCTAAGTTATTATTTATAATAGAAGCATCTGTTTTTCCCATTATTTGTAATTTAGTTTTATTAGCTGTAGTTAGCTTTTCACTAGTATTTTTATAAAACCTATTAGGTACTAAACTTGATTTTATACAATTTAAATCAACTTCTATGTCAAATAATGTTATAGTATCTATAATATAATTTGGTGAAAATTTTAATTTTATCGGTATTAAATACTTTCGAGAAGTTATTTTATGTAGTACATTTATGAAATTTTTATCTTTTTTTATTATACTTATATCATTTTCTTCTTGATCAGAATTATTATCAGAAGAATCATCAGTTTCTATCTTATCTTGTTTACTTGTTAAAGTTTGAATAATTTCAGAATCTCTTTGTTGTTTAATTTTTAATTCTTTTAATTCTAATTTTATTTCTTTTATTTGCTTTTGCAATTCTCCTATTGTTGGTTTTGTTTTTGTTTGTTTATTTTTGTTTAGTATAGTTGTTAAATCATAAGTTTGTTTTTCTATATACGGTTTTTCATCTACCTTGTTTTTATTATCATTGAAATCATCTAATATTTTATTCAAAAATTTTTCTTTCATTCTAGGATCTTCTATATGTTTAATTAATTCTAATAAAGACTCCTGTTGTTTAGTTAATACATTTATAGTTTTACTACTAGATTCTGATGTATCTGTATTTATTCCATCTATCTAATCTGTTTCTTCTTTTGTGTCATTCAAGGTTTCATTTTCAGATTCTAAATATAATTCATATTTTATTCAATACAAATTCTTTTAGACTTAATTCTTGTAACTTTTTATTGAATTTACAAAATCTAGATATGTATATATATATATATATATATATATGTATATATATATATATATATATATATATATGTATATATACAAACATACACACATACATACATACATATATTTTAACCATCACTTAAAATCATGTATCTAAGCTTACATATTCACATACAATTACACGTGCACTCACATGTGTAAATAAATTTTTCTTCATCACATATATATATATATATATTAAATATTCTCTAGAAATCCATACATATAACATGTATGAAAATAATATCCATACATTTACAGAACATTAATCTCGACGTTATACCCATCTTATTATCATATTATTCATTATTCAATAACTCCACCAATTATCATCATGTCAACATCATAACATATATCAAATATCACGTCACTTATTTTCCATATCATATTCACATATTACACATTTCCATATCATAATCTCAATCACACACACATATTAACTAGTATACATCACACATATAATTAATGCAACATACTAAGTGTATGGATATGACATGCTCCATATATCATCATACCTTTTTTGTATAAATGAGGACTAAAGAGAATAGGGTGCACATTCCTAGGTGCTCTGATTATGAGGTTCACATAGGATGAAAAACCTAAAGTGTTGTACATATAGCACTATATATTGCACACATTACTTGCAAAATTCAAAGAATCCTACATTGCTAGCTCATTTCTGGCAATTCTCGACCTACACCTATAAGTATGGCTCATATGTTTATGGGAAAGAGGTCTGAAATTCATAAATTAAGGTTAAACTCTGCCAAAACCATTTCTCACTTAATTAAACACTTAATTAAATTCCTAATTAGGATTAAAGACTAGTTAATCCTCATTTAAACTCCCTAAACTCATTTGGAATCAAGATTAAGACTTAATCTTACTTAGTAAGTATTGGAAAGCTTCTTCCTTCCTCTTTTCCCTTGATTTTCTTAATGGATTTGTGATTTAGCATTGATTTTTCATTGATTGGCTTCAATCATGAATGTAACAGTTGCATTCTTAGCTTTCTCGTAGCTAGAATGATCTGTAACAGTAACATATTCACTTGGGTTTATGATTTCTTTCATATTTTTCCTTAAAAACTCATTTCTGCTTCATTTTATGCATTATGTTCAACGCACATCACATTATATCTGGCACATATAGCCTTCAATTTTAATACATATAATGCATGTCATGCTATATATTGCATACATAAGTGCCATATTTTCATAGTGTCATGATTTTTTACTCATTTTTACTTATTTTTTGATGCTAATTAAAGTTTTCAATAGTATTAATGGTTTCAAAGTAACCCTAATGATTAGATTTCATCAAACATTGCTTCTATTTGATTACTTTTGGCTTCAAAATTAATTTTCAAGTTAAAAACATTTTTAATTTGATTTTTGTTGCAATTAGTTTGATTAAACTTGAATTGGATATGTATTTCATCTCTAATTGATGCTTGAATGATATTAGAGTCCTCCAACTTCATTTCTATAATCAATTTTTATTAATTTTGCTATTAAATCAATTAGTTTGCTTGACTTTATCAATTAAATGTCATTTAATTATGTTTTACTTGTCATTTGATATGATTAAGCTTAATTGGATGTTGATTTATTTCTAAGTGATGCTACATATGATCTTAGAATCTTCTCATTATATTCTTAATCGATTTTGCTAAAATTAATTATTTTTCATTATTTTCACGATTCGACTCATGTTTATTATTACTTTTTCATGAGTATTTCCATCACATTCATTGGATTTTAACTCTTGATTCATGCTTTCACATGGTATTGGATTGGTCAATCATGTCCAACATCTCATTTTATTGCCTAACATTATTACTACTTATTTGCATTTTCCATTCATGCTACTCAAGGTCATTCTCCTGAATGGAGGAGATATTGCTTAATGTCTCAGATTTTTATATCGATGAAGATTCTTTGTAATAGAATAGGCCTCTATTTTATTAGATTCCCCATTTACATGTATGATTTAGCCTTACTTCATCATGTATCCCTTATCTCTCTTTATTCCCCATTTATTGGGCCATTATTATTTTATTCACGTTATTATGCTTTATTATGCTACTATGCTTACCTTATCACTGTTATATGATGTATGTTATATCATATCATGCTTATATCATGTCATCTCACATGTCATGCTTATATTATATCATCTTACATGTCATGCATATGCTATGTCATCTTTCGTATGTCATGCCTATGCCATATCATTCCACATGGCATGCCTATGTCATATCATTCCATATGTCATGTCTATGTCATGTCATCTCACATGTCATGCCTATGCTATGTCATTTTACATATCATGCCTATGCCATGTCATTTTTCTCATATGCCATGCATATGCCATGTTTTATTTATCATGATTGCCATGTCATTTTTTCTAAGCTATATCTGCCATGATTGTTACCATGTTATATCATGTGTATGCTTATTTCAAGCTTATGAATGTTTGCTTACTTAGGATAATTAATTCAACTAAAATGGTAAAATAAAACTTGAAACTCTAAGAAAAATATATCTTCTCCACCCAAACTCATCCCTGAAAGGTTTAACTCAACATTGATGATATGGGTTGGTTGAACCAAATCCAAAACCATTCGGTGGTGACTTCATCTTGTGACCTTCATTGGGTCTATATCTTTCCTGGAAGGAGCCCCTCAAGAATACCGTACTGTTTCTCCAAGCAAGCCCCTAGTGCCATCTATCGCAAGCCTTGCTCTAGGTTACAATAAAAGCCCCACCCACAAATGGTATAATTAAACCTTATTTTATTAACTTACACTTGTATCGTTCTAAAATGGACTTAATTAGGGGGCAAACTATTAACCTTGAATTTTCACCCTAAACTACATTTTTAGATTTTCATCACTTTAGCTTAATGATAAACTCTAATCTTGATTTCATGTTACACACATGAGTTTTGATATCTCACAAGTGTTCCTAGCCAATGGAGTACATTACTTTTGGCTTTAAGAAGCTGATATGTGTTGTGATATACACTGCTTATTATAGAAACTTGTGTAATATGTGTGGCCTATTTTTGATGCCTAAGTAACATGCACCACATGCTCCTTTATCATTTTAGCATATAAGAAAGCATTTTAGCATATGGTACACATTACTTGAGGTCTTCATAAGTCAACATATCCAACATATTTTTGTAACATATAGTGCATGTAACATTACATATGATGCCTCTAACCTATGGAAAGCCAAAATCCCACATTGCTAACCTCTTTTAAAGACTTCTATACCTTTTTCTATAAATACCATTCAAGTATTTGATAGAAAGAGGGTTAAATTTTGCAACAATTGGTAAAACTTTATCAAAATCATTTCTCAATTAATTAATCATTTAATTAGATAATTAAAGACTAATTAACCCTAACTCAAACCCCTAATAATCTTTAGAAATCAAGATTAAGGAGTTCATCAGCCTTGGTGAGTGCTTGAAAGCCTCTTCTTTATCTCTTCTTCTTGTTTTCTTAATATTCTCATGAATTTTCTATGATTTTCATTGATTTTACATAAATTAATGAACGTTACAGTAGCATTTATGGCTTCAAAATAACCTAAATGATTCATAATAATTAAACATTTAATCATTGATGGGTTTTGCTTAAGTTTGGTCTCAAAATTGATTTTCCAAATTAAATGCTATTTTAATTTTATTTTAATGCAAAATTGAAATGATTAGCTTGGTTTGAATGTTAAACTCATCTCGAGAAGATTTTCATATGATGTTAGGGTCTTTTAACCCATTTCTCATGATCTAGTTGATTAATTTTTCTATGATTTTCCAAATTAAAAGTTATTTAATTTGAGTTTGAATGCAAATTAAGATGATTAGAGTGGGTTTGTATGTTGATTATTTCAAGTGATGTAAAAAGGATTTTGGAATCTTCCTTCTTATTTCTATGATGAATTTTATCAATTTTTCCTCCAAATTGAATTTATAATTGATTTTCTAATTTAATGCTATTAAATTGATTTTAATGTAATTATGGATGGTTAAAAATAATTTAGGAAGTAAATTGAGTCCAAATGTGGTTTAATATGATTTTGGACATTCCTGGACCATTTTTATAATATTTACATGATCTAATTTGTATATTTTGCATAAAACATGAATGAAAATTTATTATATATAATGCATATAATGTTATATATGATAAACATAACTACTATTCTCATAATGTACAATGCACATAACATTATGTGTAGCATATGTTACACTTTGCATAATCTTAAATCATGAATTTTTGCCCAAAATGCATTTTTAACCCTATTTTTAAGCTTCCTAGGGCTTAGTAGTATTAATTTAAGCTCACATATAGTTTGAATTATTTAAATTAAGTCTTAAAATCATCATTTTTTCTTAAGAATATTTGATTGCATTTTTTCATCATGCAACTTGATACCATCTTTTATCTTTACTTGCTGGAGTGGAGGAGATGTCACTTAACATTGATTTTTATATCTACAAAGCCCCTTTATGATAGAATAAAATATTATTTCTATTTCATTCCCCTAGTTTATATTTTCATGTTATCTACATATGTGTATTCCCTTATCTTATCTATCCCTTTCTACAAGTCATTTACTTTTATAATTGTTGTGCTTTACTTATTGCTACCATGCTATGCAGCTATTATGCCATGTTATATGATTTTATTCATGCCTATGAATGTAGTATGCCTACTTATGATAATTAGCTACTTAATATGGCAAATTTCAATATGAAACTCTAAATCAAATATGAACTCAATCTCTAAACGATTTAACTAACACTTATGCTATGGATTTGTTGAACCATTTTCCAGGAACCATCCAAATGGTGACTCCAAATTGCAACCTCATGTAGGTTCATATCATTCTCTGAGGGAGCTCTTCAAGAAAGTCTACTCTTTAATCCAAACAAGCCCTGAGTATTGTCTGTTGCAAGCCTCACTCTAGGTCATGATGAAAGCCTCACCACAAGCATAGAAAATAAAGCAAAGAAGCTCTAGATATGTATGCAAGGATACAAGCAAACATAAGACATGATGGAGTTTAAATTTTAAACTAAATGAATCAGTTTAAAAGGAAATTTAACTCAAATTAAAGTTTAAACAAAAGTTGGAAACTAATAAGATAAGTTTGGAAAAATTAATTTTGAAAACTAGATGGAGTGTTGGATTAAAGTCAAAATAAGTTTGAATTCAATAAAAACTCATTGTTATATGATAATTTGGATTAATTTAGCTTGATTTCAATTAATAAAATATGGAAAGTCTTCATTAATTCAATTTAGTTTGAATTATTATAAAAGCTTGGTTCAAATAAAAATATCATATTAATTCAAGTTAGTTTGAATTAATATTTGGATTAGTTCAAAAATAGGTTTCAATTAATATAAAAAGCAAATAATTAAAGCTAGATTAATTCAAGGAGGTTAAGTTCATATGAAAGCCAGTTAAAAAAGAGAAAATCGGATTAATTCAAATTAATTTGAATTGATAAAAATATAGTTTAAAAATAATTATGGATACACCTAGAAATTAAGTTAAAAACTCAATGAAATTTGAAAGGATTTTAGGATAAGATTGGAAATCAAGATTAATTTTGTTGGATTACCAATTAATATTGAAAATCTTATTAAGATTGAGAAATTAAGTTTAAAGTTTGTAATTCAAACTTAGGATTAAATAATCTATAATTCAAGTTTGAAATTAGCTTTTGATTATGCTTAATAAAAAAATCTAATCTTAATTAAAAAAATCCATTTGAATTTGAAAATTATATTAGATTATAACAAAAAATCTTATCTCAAGAAAAAAAACTATTTTAACCAAATACATTAGAAAATATAACATAATTGAATTTTTAATAAAAATATAGATTTGAAATAATTCAAAAATAAAATGAATCAAATGTCAAAAATATGAAGAACGCTCTTAGAACATTCATGTATGATGAAGAATGTTAAACTGTAGAAATTAAAATTATACACACTTAATATGTCACGTCTTTCAGCTACGTAACATGCTCCTGTAGTATAATTACTAATTCTCTAGTTAAGAAAATCAATAATCATTCTACAAAGAATTTCATACATTTTGATTAAATGCGGAAATTTATTTTTTATTATTATTATTATTTTATATATATATTCATTCTTATTACTAAATCCCAACTCATTAAACACTCCCAAGTTTACCATATTAACATTATTGTTATGCACACATTATTATTTCACATATTTAAGAGTCATCGTACTTATTAATTACATGATTAATATTACCATCAAACGTATTTAAATTACTGCCATAGTGCTTATTTAGTAGTTGCATGTTTGTTTGCATAAATAGAAGTCTATAAGAATTCAACTGTTACTAAAGGCTTATTGGTATGCCCAGTTGCTGCCACTAACATTCTTGTTCTGTGACTTTACTTAATCCTGCGTTTATCAATTGATAAACACTGAGTATAAAACTCAATGGTGCTAGTATAACAAATATAACAAATATCATAATGAATAACATCTCAATAAATATCAAAATACCATTTAACATATTAACCATATTATCAAGATGTCATCAACTATATACCATTTTCAATAATCATCATATTAGTCACTATTCATGAATTTTAC
>CANYBF012272444.1:0-35305 GCA_948192965.1 Dalechampia spathulata
ATCAAATAGATAAATAAATATTTATTTTCATTTTTTTGAATGAATGGATGAAAATATTATATAAACAATATTTTAAATAAGTATACAATACTTAAATGTCAAATATTAATTTAAAATTATAAAAAATATTACTATGATAAAAAATTTGAAAAAATGAAATATAAAATTATTACCAAATGACGGATCAAAAAAATCGTACTAACCTGCAGCGCATGTTATGAAACTCTAGTTTATTAAAAGATTATATGGATATTTGTTGAAAAGTAAAACAACATTTAAGAGGATAAAAAAAAAAAAGAAAGTTCACAATCTTATTATTTTTTTTATTTGTATTTTTTTCATAACTAACCTTCATAAAATAATAATTTTTTTACTTTCATTTTTATCATAAAAACATTTTTGATAAATTAATATATATTATTATTTAAATGAATAATGAATTATTTTTATGATTGGTGGAAGGTATTCTATATAGTATCAAAATCAATTCAAGTGAATAGTGGAAATATTGTTCATTTTTATAGATATGATTATATTTTATAATCAACTATTTGCATCATTTTTAATTAATTTAATTAAATCCGACAATAAATAAAGTCAATGTAATACTTTTAGAATGATGTTTAATATTTTAATCAAATTAAAATCATATATATATATATATATATTATTTAATAACATAAATGTACTACTAGTTTTTGAAGATTTAAATAATATAATACATATATAAATAGAATGAGGGTATAAGTTATAAATACTGGACAGTTTCAAAGAAGATAGCACGTTATTATTCTTTGAAATAAATAAATAAATAAATAAATAAATAAATAAATAAATAAATTTATATATATATATATATATATATATATATATACACACACATACAGTAAAACAAACATCATTAACATTATTTTATCACATGACATTTTCTTTATATTTTATCAGAAAAAAGAAAAATAATAATTTTATTCCTTATCTGATTTTCCTTTTTAATTATTTCGATTAAAAATGGAAGAAATAATTAACAAAATAATTTTTAAATAAGGATATAAAAAAAATAAATTTAAATTTAGGTTTTCAAAAAAAATAACCAGATTTATGTTTGGGACATTGTCCGTAATTTTCCATGATAATAAACAAACAGAGAAGTTTCTAATTATGGAAAGCCAACTTCGTATTTAAAGCACTAACTGCCTCCGCTAATGGATTCTTTGAACTCGGCCATACTTTTCCTTTTTTAGTAAACTTTCACATGAACCGACTTCTCTCTCATTTTTTTTATTAAATTAGTTTATATTATTTGGCTTCTTGCATGCACTGAATAAGATTATAGCGTGTATCGAGGACGTTGATATTAAAGACATTAAACATTTTTTTTCCCTTGTTATGGGGGTGCTTCATTTTGTTTGCCTAAGAGTTGGGGTTTTCAATCTGGGGATTTTTCTGTTCAAGTCTCTATGTGGGCTTGGTTTGTCTGGTTAATAAAGTTGGACGAACTGATTGCCATTTTTAACCATATGTTTCAACACCCAGAAGCCATTTTTTCCCCAAATTTCGATCATGTTGTACAATCTGTGTATATGTTGAAAGACTGATGGCATGTTTTATTTTTTTATTTAATTTCTTTTATTGAATCATTGTTGATTGAAATTTATGGATTTTGTTTACAGTGAATTGCGCCAGCTTGAAAATTGCGAAGTTTTGGCGTCACATATTTGTTTTGGAGAGTTTTTTTATTGCTATTTATAGAAAATGGTAAGTTGTAATGTGATTTTGCGGTAGCTGTTTGATGATTTTTAATATATATATTTATTTATTTATCTTGCTCTGCAACGCTATATATAGGATTGAAGTAAAGCGATATGTTACTGTACTTGTAGTCTTGAGCTACCCTCATATGTGGAAGGGAAAACTGAGGGCTTTAGTTCTGAACTTAGCTTTCTCTGGAAGGAAAATTATATTGGAAGGTAAACCACAGGCACTAAAAGTTTAAGTTCCATGGATATACGAATGAGATTGATGTGTATCCATGAACAAACGAGAGAAGATATCAGGGAAACATTGCTTAGAATAGTTCTCTAACATTTAGTTTCCTAGGGTGCAAGTCTTTTTTTTGGTTAGATAAACTGAAATGGAAAATCCTTTCTTATCAAAAGAAAGTGAAATCAGTTACTGGGCTTCACTGAGAGCTCAAATCGATGGTATGTCTCCGTCGTATGGTTGTGGCACGAGGAACTCAATATCGGAGGATGTACTCAATCGTTCGCCTGAGCTCATGAATTTGGATGCAAATGCTGTTTGGTGCAATAACCAGTTGGCGGCGGACCAGTTGTTTACCTCGCATGGATTGTTGTCTTTACAGTCAATAGCTTGTGCATCTTTCGATACAATAAATGTTGCAGAACAGAGTTCGACCTTTCCTATTGGTGGTAACAAATTTGAGCAAGCAAATGCTGAATTCGATCATCACTTGGATTTGATGGATGCTGATGGGCGGGGTACAAAACAAAGCGCTGGTGCTCAGCCACATGGCAATATCTCTAATCTCACTAGTGGTGGTATGCTTTATAAACCAGTTGGGATCTCACTTGATGAAAAGATGTTGAGAGCATTGTCCTCGTTGAAAGAATTTTTGGGTGCGGGGATTTTGGCACAAGTTTGGATCCCTGTGAAGCGTGTAGACCAATATATCCTAACCACCTTTGAGCAGCCTTACTTGCTTGACCATATTCTTGCAGGGTATCGTGAAGTGTCGAGGACATACGTCTTCTCTGCAGAAGGCAAGCCTGGGCTTCCTCTAGGGCTTCCTGGTCGCGTCTTCATGTCTAAAGTTCCAGAATGGACGTCAAACGTGGTTTATTATAGCAATACCGAGTACTTAAGGATAAAGCACGCACTTCATTATAAAGTCCGAGGTTCTATTGCCCTGCCTATCTTTGAACCTCCCGAGATGTCCTGCTGTGCTGTGCTGGAACTTGTCACAGTGAAGGAGAAACCTGATTTTGATTCCGAGCTGGAAAATGTCTGCCTTGCTCTACAGGTTCGCCACGTTCCTCGACAGTTGACTGCCAAAAACTTCTTGTTCTTTTCTTTTCTTTTGCCTGTCCGGTCATTTCTTTCACTTCTGTGGCTACTATTTAGATACGTTTAGTTTCATTATTTAGAAGTAAATGAAGAGGAGGGCAAATAATTTATATTGCTCTCTAACAGCTCTACTAGTCAAGTGACTGTGACTTGGAAAAGTTCCTTGGTGTCGAACAGATGGTGGATTTGTTTAACCAACTTGAGTTTTCATGTTGTTTAGGTTCGACGCTTGTGTTAGTAGAAAAAAATGGAATCACATATGTCCATCGGTAGAAAAAAGTCTAGTATCTTTACTGAGCTAACAGGGTGATCTGTTGAATGGCACATATTTAATAGGTTGCATGTGTGTGATTATTAATGCCTTTTATTGGCGCTTCCATTTAGGGATGTCAAAATGGTTGATGGGTTGTGTTGTGTTCAATTGAACTACTTTTTATTTTTATCCGTTTATCAGTGTTAAATTACACACACACACACACAATTATCCTCTATAGGTAAAAAAAAAAGTTGTAGGATATTTAATGGGTTAACAAGGGGATCAGTCGAATAGCACGTCTTTATCAGGTTGCATGTGTGTGATTATTGATGTTTGTACTTTTATTGGCTCATCTATTGTAAACATAAGAGGGAAAATGCCTTTAAATCTTGACATACCCATTTAATTCGATTGGTTGAAGTTCACTATTAGTTTGCCAATATGTATGCACGTTATTTTTTAGATGGTATTATAAGTCATGTTGACGGTTGAACCAAATGTCTGCAGTCTGTAAATTTAACGAGTACAACACCTCGTCAACTTCTTCTTGAGGTATTTCTATCGGCACCTTTCAATCTTTCCCTGCCAATTTCTTTTCTTCATATCCTCTCCTCGACAACCTTCTAGAACTTACAAATAAATGGAGAAAAAGGTTCATTTTTCATAAAAAATGAATGAAATAAACAAGTTGATGATTTACAGTGTATAGCTGAATTGTCTGAGGGCATTTTTTTTATGCCTCAGAGCTTCGCAAGTAATCAAAGAGCGGCCTTAGCTGAAATAACGGATGTGTTGCGAGCTATATGTCTTGCCCATAGATTGCCACTTGCTCTGACATGGATCCCTTGCAACTTTGTCAATGGAGCTGTCAGTAGCTTAGTGAAAGTTCGTTCCCGAGATGGTGATTCAAGGTCTAGGGGGAAATCTATTCTCTGCATTTGGAGTAAAGCTTGCTATGTCAAGGATGGAGAGATGGAAGGTTTCATTCATGCATGTTTGGAAAGTTATGTCGAGGAAGGACAGGGCATAACTGGAAAGGCCTTTCAATCAAACCACCCTTTCTTCTCCCCCGATGTGAAGGCGTACAACATATCTGAGTATCCACTTGTTCATCATGCTCGCAAATATGGCTTGAATGCTGCAGTTGCAATCAAGCTAAGAAGCACATATGCTGGGGATGATGATTATATATTAGAGTTCTTTCTTCCTGTCAATATGAAGGATAGCTCAGAACAACAACTCTTGATGAACAACCTCTTAGGTACCATGCATAGAATCTGTAAAACTTTAAGAACAGTTTCAAATGCAGTATTGGCAGGGCAAGAAAGTTGTAAAGTTGAGTTCCAGAAGGGAGCAGTATTAAGCTTCCCTTGGATGGCGGTTTCAGCAAGTTCTCAAACCACATTATCTGAAACCAACAATATATCAACTGACAAGATATCATCTCTTAACGTTTCTAGTTCCAGAAATGATGCTCTACAATCACATATGCGTCATGAACAGGTAACTTCTGGTGCACATGTTCCTATGTGTTATAGTGATTAAATATGAAAAAGAAATGCGGAGCACTCTGATGAGATCTTAATGCATGACAAACCATGTTGATTGCTGCAAAATTCTAACATAATTGCCTCACATCGTTTCTGTTTAGGAGCATATGAGATGGTTCTTGGTAAGGTCTAATGTTTCAAACATGTTCAATTTTAGGTGACTGGTGACTCAAGAAGACAGATGGAGAAAAAGACAAGTACTGCAGAGAAAACTGTGAGCTTATCTGTTCTCCAACAATACTTCTCTGGGAGTCTCAAGAATGCTGCTAAAAGTATTGGTGGTGAGCTTCATTTCATTCTCATATACACGCTACTTTATATCATTTATTGGAACCATTGGGGGGTTAATGAATGCATGAACGTCAACAGGGGTGAGCAAAACCAAACCAAACCAACCAAATTTGGTTTCTAAAATTAAAAATTTTTGGTATAAAGTTCGAACCAAACCAAAAAAAAAAAACTTAAAAAAGCCGAAACTGAATTGATCTACTTTGACTCAGTTTGACTTGATTCCAAAACCAAAAATTGAGTAGAATGTTCACAGTGGTTCAATTTCAAAACTAAAAATGGTTTGAAAACTGAGAATTGACTAGAATGCTCACCGCTGAATGCTAATGGTGTCACTGATTAGCTTGGATGTCATATCGATGACCTCTAGTAACTTCATACCCTTGTCATGGTCCAGATCTGTGCATGGATGGGATAGATTCAGGGCTTATAAGAAGTAAAAAGATATAAACTTGTGAATTTGGTTTCATGATTCAAGTTAATAAAATGAGAAATTCCACTTGATACAGAACTCCCATAATAATAAGATAGCTAATGGTAAAAATAGTAAATCCTTCTACAAGCGAATATAATCACAACTATTTAAAATACTCTCCAAGTAGGAAGAGTAGTGCATCTCTAAAACTGGCTTTGGATTTGTTTTCTATTTAACTTTTGGATTTCTGCCTCAGTTTGTCCTACAACTTTGAAAAAGATGTGCAGACAACATGGCATCTCTAGATGGCCATCCCGGAAGATAAATAAGGTGAATCGATCATTACAAAAAATACAGACAGTGCTCGACTCTGTTCAGGGAGTCGAAGGACGACTAAAGTTTGACCCTACTTCTGGAGGACTTGTAGCAGTTTCTGCACCGTCAGTGTCTTGTATTAATGGCAATAACTCAGCAATTAAAGTTGAGGAGGATGATTGCTATATAGACGCACATGGCGCATTGCTGATGAAATCTGGTATTCCTGTGAATGGTAGCGGTGAAGATTCCAGGTTGATTGAAACAAAATCTGGAGTATTTCGAACGGTTAGCATTGACTTTGGACCTTGGTGGTGTCTGAAAAATGGATCTACATTTGCAAAATGTAGCAAGTGGGGCTTGGACAAGTGTACTATTAGATTGGAGAATTCAAATGCCCGTTTTGGGTCTACAAGTTCATGTCCCTTGGCTGCTGCTGATGACTTTGATACCAAAATGGATGGTAATGATGGAAATATAGAAATCGAACATAAACCGCCTAACCAGGCTACTTACTCAAGCTTGACCGACTCTTCAGATGGCTGTGGTTCGTTGATGCATGGCAATATATCAAGCTCACCGAGCTTAGAGGAGGGGAAGCATTCAAACTTCAGAATAAGCAGTGATGACAATGGATCAAAAATTACTGCTAAAGCGACATACAAAGAAGATACGATTAGGTTCAAGTTTGAGCCCTCTGAAGGGTGTCTCCTATTGTATGAAGAAGTTGCAAAAAGGTTTAAATTGCAAAATGGAACGTTCCAGCTGAGGTATCTTGATGATGAAGGGGAGTGGGTGATGCTAGTGAGTGACTTGGACTTGCTGGAGTGTGTTGAGATGTTGAATTGTGTTGGTGCGTATACCATGAAGTTACTCGTTCGCAATATTACATTTTCTATTGGCAGTTCTAGCAGCAGCAATTGCTTTCTGGGAGGGAGCTCCTAGCACTACAGGTGAAGTTTGTCCAACATGTAGGTGGTCTTTGAGCATGAATTTCGCCCATCTCTCTGAATGTCGATGTTTGTGGCTTTGCTTAATAAAAGTTCACGTATTTGGATGGTTAAAAGGGGAGCGAAATTCTAATAATCAGAATTTTCCAGATCAAGCCACGGGCATATTTATCATTGCTGTTCGTACTGAATCCAGCCGTGCCACTTTTCTTTCTGAATATCTATATGTTTGTGGCCTCTGCTCAGTAAAGTTATGAGGGGGAGCGAGATGATAATAATCTCTCTGCAAATGGATCAGAGTTTTCCAGAGCGAGCCATCTATGGCTGTTATCCGTGCTGAATCTGTATAGTTGGCTGAATCCATCTATGGCTGGTGGGTGGATGGGAGAAAAAGAGACTATCTTCTCCTCTGGTATAATAATAATAAATGTGTAGGTTTGTATATTAATTTCCCATATTAATTTGAAGCAAAAAAAAGGTTTAGATTTTAATATTTCAAATTTACCTTGTATATAATCCAAACAAATTCTAATCATTATCACTTTATATTATCATGTCTATCATTATAAAAATAAAATAATAATGATATTAGTTAGTTAGGATGAGAGAAAATTATTAAAAATCAAAAAAATTAATTCAACTGATGATATTTAATAATTTTGATTTAATTTGAATTGATTTATTTTTAATGATTTGAATTTAGGTAGAAATAGTTAGTAATTGAATTGATTCAATACCATCAATTTTAATTTTTAGATCATTTGATTTGATTTTTTCAATTTTAATTTGATTTTAATTTTATAAAATTAATTTTCATTTTATTGGATTTAATTTAAATTTGTATAAAAATTGATATCTAATACCAGTGCAAAAGTTGATAAGATGAAGAAAGTAATGAAAAGAAGTGAAATGATAATAAAAGGGAAGGAGATGAAGAAAGAGGATAAATATGTAATTTGTTATAATGTTGACTGCCAAATTTAAAATAAAATAATTCAATTAATTCCAATTTCTTGCAATGGCAAATTGAATAAATTTTATATATCAAAAATCAAATGGTGAACTTTTCTTAGATAAAACGATATTTAAAAAACATTACAAATTCATGATTTCAAATTGTATAAATTTTCTGAATTTACATTAAATCTTGAAAAATGTCATTATGCATCAAAAGTTCTTTCTAAGTTTAAAAGCTCCGTCAAATCAATTTTGATTTTTTTAATCAAAATTTCTAAATTCTTTCAGCCAAATCAAAGCAAGATTAATTAATTAATCATGTTCTGTTTAGGAAGATTTATATTCAACTTTTGAAAGTTAATTATTTTAATTTCTGATTAATTCATTATGTCTTATGCATAAAGTAAAAATTAATTAAACCTAAACACATGAATGAACTAGTAGTCACCTAAGGCCACTGAGATGTTTCGTGAACCTTACACTTTAAGGCATTTAAGCCATTTATAAATTAATATTAATACCTAAAATTGATCAAGCATTTTCTTCGGCCATGAAATTTCTATATGCAGAATATTATTTTAAAAAATCTACCGATTAATATAAATAATTGAAAGGTGTTTTTTCTAACCCAAACAACAGCATTAAACCCATCAATAATGTTAGATAATAACTTCTAAAATTCATTAAAATCAGAAACACATTTACCTTAAGATACGCAAATGCGACATACAACTCTTGCTGTCCCCCTAAATTGCACCTCTCAGCGACAGACGATTCAACTATTCCAGCATGCAACACAAACCCTCCTCGACTCTTCTCTTCTATCCAAAATTGCCGACTTCTATTCCCAGCTTTAACCGTCTTCCAGTGTCGCGAAAACTGGATTCTTGTTGCAAATGTGAAAAGGCGTTGACGCGTTCTGCACTAAACACATCAAGTTTTTCAGTTTATAAATGATTAATAGTAAAAACCTTGAGTCATGGTATCTCCTGACCATCATTTTTCAATACTCTGATCACGCCCTGTACCATCTGCCCCAGGCTCTGAATAGATTATCAAAGCCAGGCAGATCAGGAGATCCGTCAGCAGAAGACCCACCACATCAAACACAAATTTTGGAGCAAATAAACCCCACACCTGCAAGGTGAGAGAAGTAAACAGATGGCAAAGGATATAACAAAACAAAGATTTATTACTTCCGGAAATGGATGCCGATACCATTAGATGTCGTCTCTGGATAGTGACGCATATTATAGTAGCTGTAACCGTGGTTGCTGTGATGAGTCCAAACGTCATATACATCTGAAACATAGATATTATGACCCATTAGCTTCTGTAGATAGCCAGAGAACAGTCATTGGAACTTCAACGAACACTCACGGCTAAGGAAATCATAGATAAATAATTCCATACACAAAAGTCTCGGGAGATTGCAGAATGAAGAAGTAAAAGACAACACTCACCTTAGCCAGCTGCGAAAAAATGGAATTTTTTCTGGAGTTAATCTGGCCCAAGGAGGATTGATGCACAGCCAGAAATGGAAGCCCCAGAATAGGGATTATGAGTGAAAAGCCAAAAGTATCTATTGTCAGGAGGACAGCTTGGCGAACAAGTATGAACTCGTCAAACCTGAAAAATTCATTTGGATTACAAGTGCTATTACCAATTCGTGGTTCATTCATCCAATTTTGACAAATGATATCAAGACTCACCCGATAAATGCTGCACCATAACGGAGGCCATCAAAAGCACACCTGAAAGGTCAGAACTCAAGTTAGGAAAGATCTGAATAGGTTATAAATCATAGCTGATTTGAAGAGTTCTGAACTAAATGGTTGGTTGATCTGCTCCCACTATTAAGGAACAAGCCGCAACTGTGACCAGTGAAAATAAGGACAAAGAAGACAGAAATAGACTTGGTATTTATGCAAATGTTATGGTAGAAAAAAAAGCATCTCATCTTACCAGTGACCAGTAGCAAAAAATAGACACACGGCTAAAAGATTCCATTGTGTCACAGCAAGAGGATTGAAATTCAACGTTGTACCATTTCTAGTAAGGGCGTCTTCTTCCAAACTCGCCAGCTTTGCTATGCAATAACCTGCAAAGAGAGACTTTTACTATATAAAGGCAGAAATCCTTTACAAAAGTCAAAAGTTAATGCAATATCACAAAACAAGGACAACAGAAGAAGGATCTAGGCAAACTCAAAGAAACACTAAAACAAAAAATCACGCTCCATTGCCATAGGAAATAAATTGTAAATGGGAGTTTAATGGAACGTATTGACCACAGCAGTAGAAAAGAAATATGCACCTCCAACAATGGATGTTAATGCAACCAAGGAACCTTGTTTTCCTGACAGAAGGATGATTGTTGAACTCCAAGCAGATGAAATGGCTACTGTTTTCATTGTCAAGCTCCATTTTTCATCTAAATATTTCTTTCCAGTACAAAAATGACCAAATGCCACAAGCATAAGTTGACCCAGACCAACTGTGTAGACTAATCTGGGAATATAACCTTTTCCAACTCCTTGAAGAAACAACGCAAAACTTGGTATGCTACTTTCAGAACCCCAGTGAACTGCTATAAGTAAATAACTTGAAATGTTCACCATGATCACAAACTTCCAGATTCCCTGACAATGGGTTCTCCTGGTGATTCCATACAGTAAAAATGCTAATATCATGATAGCAAAAATTGGTCCAATCTCAGACACATACATCCATATTGGATGACCTGGAGCAATCCCAAGCATCCATGAGGGAGATGCAGTCATAAATAAAGAAGTGGCGGCCTGCTTTGACAGTCCAACCTCAATGCAAAATCTAAGAACGGATATTAACAGAAGAAAAATTACTGCCTGCAAATGAATCCCTTGAAAAAGTCAGTGATGCAATAAAACTCGACATGGATTTTCTGATCAGTAATCACAAAATTTGAGTTTTGGTCATCAAACTTCAAGGTTAGCGTCACGTACTTCAAATAGCATTTCCCTTTTCATAATTGAGGATCGTAGCTTGACAATGCCAGTTGTGGCCAACAGAAAGCTTGCCACTTTTCCTTCTTCCACTGAGCTCAAGATTCACATAATTAATGGAATGTCAAAAGAGAGTAGTGAGATCAAAGGTAACAAAAAGAAATAGCATTCATGAGAAGTCTGAACTTACAAATGTAACTATTTGAAAACAAGCTGCAACCACGTATTGCCACTATCAAGAAAGCAAATGCTGCATTAAAGGATATCCTAGAATCTCCAGAAGAAGGAAAAAAAACAGTACAAGGCCTGCTTGACTGCTGAATGGAAAGAACCATAATTACAAGTGACATCAACATAACCCCAAGACCAATGCTCATCATCTTCAAATTAAATTCGGTCCATTTGGAGCGTGCTAGGTCAGAAACAGTCGACAGAAAGTCAGAGTAAGTATTAATTTGCCTTGTAAGACCAGGCAACAAGGAATGGCCACTTTCACTTTTATGTAGTAAAAAATCCTTGATGTGTTTCCAATTCTCTTCTGCCTGACTATATATGTCTGATACATGTAGCAAGTCTTCAGAGGAAAATCCAATCATTGATGATGCTGAATAGACATCAATGTACCTCTTCACCTGTATAAGAACAATTCACAAATTGGAATCAAATGGATGACATGTGGAAAAAGAGGACATCAAAGACCTTCAAACCTGCCAAGCAGTAAATAAAAAAAAAAAAATCAATTCAAGCCTTACTGCATTATGGTACATTTAATTTAAGCATCTCTTTCAGTGCTATGTTAGCACATAGAGTTCATTCATGGTGCAACTTATTCCCTGGGGGCTACATGCAAAGCCTACCAACCTATATTCCAAGAGTAATGACGAAGGTACAAATTTCAAAACCTTTCCTTGGATTTTCACTATCCAGAAAAAGCTTTGCACGATCTTAGTATCATTTTTCATTTTAGTCTCCATCAACCTACATTGATAATAAATCTGGTATACACTTTAGGACTTGAGGTTTCTTTGATAAGTGCAAAAGTGTTATTTAGTTGGAAAGAAAAAGGTTGTTTTTACTCTTGTATTTTTAATACCAGAAGTATTTAAAAATGAAAATATGTCCAAGGTGATAACTTGGGGCATATTAAATATCCAATATCAGCAAAGGAAAAGATACCTGCCAGGAATTGATGCACAGTACATTGACATAATTCTGTACCCAGTCTTCCAATTTTGATTGAACTTTGCAATTCTCACCTTTTGTTTCCTCCATATTCCATGTACCAGAACCCAAAGCATATAGCTCAGGATTAACTCGCCCAATGCTGAAAGAACAAAGAAAGACACTCACTATTAGCATCTTCCAACACCAATGACTTAGCATATCATGTTAGAAGGACAGAGCAACATATCAGATTATCAAAGATGGTTTAGTTGATCAATTCCAAAATCATCTCATAAATGGATAACAAAGAAGAATGTAGTAATGTTGAAGTCAAATTCAAGGATGCTTACGCGGCACCTTCCAAAAGGAAAGGAGATACCAAGTAAAGCTGACATCGTCACTGCAAAATCAAGCTGCAGAAAGTTACCAGAACAACTTTTATATTCAAAGGAGACCATAAACCAGCACCATCGAGAAGTAAAAAGGTCCTACCTGTTGGATGGAACTAATGCATATCTTCTTCCCATCCTGAAACCAAAATACAGAGGTTGTAATTCACTTAGAGGAGGATTAGGTAGAGTTTTGGCTCATGACAATTAGGAGCTAAATATATTCGTTTCAATTTGTGAACTAAGGCAGTTTCTTTTTTCCAAGATAGAAATGGATCCATCAAAATAATCAGAAACATTTTTCAAGCATTATTTCTTTGATTTCATTCATTGCATAAGAAATTATATTTGGAATGCAAAAGGCCTGTTCATGTATGCTATCATTTTTCTATACCTCTACCTCCTTCCCATCCCCAGCTTTTCAATTTTACACTTTGTGTGAGAAAAAGAAAGTATGGCCAACCAAAGGAGTACCACCAAGAGAGTAACACTCTAGTAGTATGGGGAAAAGATAAGACTAAGATCAGCAAGTAGTAGTATGAACACTATTGAATAGAATGGTAGACCATATAATCTCATAGATATTAGTATCAGTATAGAGATGCCCTAAGGTAACAACAGTACCAGATCTTGTTCACAAGACGAAGTGTTTAGTTCATATGGAATTTCAACAGGGGGCTGCTTAAAACTCATGGCAAACATAGATGTTTCAACCTGCAAAATGCATTTCCAGTGTTCACAATTTTAAAAAGTAAAAAATAATATAACCATGAGAAAAATGAATGATAGTTTTATAACATAAGATATACAGCATACCTCCTCAGCACTCCCTCCACCATGATCACCATTGAGTGTTTGTCCATGGTCACCCATCACAAGAAGAAGTGTATTTTCATGTAAACCACCTGGCCCAGCCTGACTCTGCAGTTCTTTGATTGCTTTCTGAAGCAAAATATGTTGCCACATTTACAATTATAAATATGAAGCATAAATTGAAGAAATAACATGTCACAGCTGTAGCTTTATTGCAGAATTGTCATTGACATTAGGCTTATGAATTTTAACATCCAAAAAGCCCGACCATTTTGACATCCAATGACATGCTTGACTGTGCTACTAGAACCAAGATTTCTTGAAATTCAACAAACTGAAATGCAAAATTATAAATTTCTTGGAAACAATTATTAGAATGGTAGAAACTACCTCTAGAATGAGATTGTATTGGTCCAACTTTTCTATCATTGGAGCAGAATCAACACCAAATATATGTCCAGCATGGTCCTGCATCGCATATATCAAAAGGACTCAATCTCTACAAGGAAAGACAGTCACATTTCATATTTGAAACCTTATGAATACAAAACTCACTTGCAACATTACTGTTGATGATTTTAATTAGGAATTGAATTTATTAATAGCAACAATAACTTCAAATAAGTAATCATCACAGAAAATCTTGCAAATGGAGATTCACAGTCAAAAGACACTTAACATGGAGCTGTTAGTCCTGTATAATTAATCAACGAATACAATAAAATCAGGTTTTTCTTAGAAAAGAGAATAATGACATGAAAATGTAAATATAAAAATTTAGTTCTTGAGGATAAGCAAGTGTGCAAGTAGAAAGTGATTCAAAGCACCCAATAAGGACTGTAATATATACAACAGATACATGATAACATAAATACAATGGTAACACAAGATAAAAATATTAGAAACATGTATTAATAAGACACATCAATCTTACCACACCAAGAAAATGTGCAATGAGAACATCCCAATCATCTTGATAGAGAGATGGAAATAAATGCTCAATGCATCCATTGTCCACCTACAGAATTACATTTTCACAAGAAAAAACTATTATGTATCAATTAATTAAAATATTTGAAGAGAAGAACTGATTAAAACCAAAAACTGAACATGCTATACCGTATCCAGATCTTTAACGTTAAAAGATGGGTAAGGGAAAGACTTATTAAAATGATGAGGAAACAGTTGAACCCAAGTATCATCTCCCATCATCAACGTGCGTTTCCCATTTAAAACCAGCTGCAAGTGGTGTTATCTCAAGAAAATCAAATGGCATGTTGGAAAAAATTCAAAACCCTAAACATGGATGTGAGAACGAAGTAAGCTAAGTAAACTAAGTTGATGATAAAAGGTTGTAAACAGACCTGATGTATGAAATTATCTTCAATAATTGCAGGAGCACCGAAGCTATTTCCAACATCAACAAAAGTTGGGAGTCCACCAGTAGTCAAACCCTGACAAATTGAAAGAACAAGTCTTCATCAACAGAACCTAAGGCAATTGTACATTTCCTTTTTTTTTTTTTTCTTAGAAAGCACACCTTCAAACGTTGAAGACTAGTGGTAGGAGGATCAGCAATAGCTTTGAAAATCCTAGCAGATGAACCTTTTGCCAATTTCTGTAAAATAGGCAGCCTGTCCATCCATTGCTTCTTCTCTGTCTCATATGCAAAATCATATCATCATTACTTGAACCATGATAATAACATTAACAACTTAGTACGAGAAGTAGCCAAGAATGCATGCATTTGGAAAATCTAAAAACAATTCGATCAAAGCTAATTGAATTCTAAGGTTAATTTCTTCAAAATGACCAAGAAGCTTGTATTTTCTAGAATTCAATTATTCTAATTATTTTGACAAAATATTGTACTAATTCGAATGCAACGATATCAATTTAATCATACAAAAATTGTACCATTTTTGTCATGGCTTCATTTCTTTCAAAATTCCTAGTTTTTTCTCCTTTCCTTTTCAAAAACTCTTTCACAATTAGCCAAAAAAAAAAAAGAATCGAAAAAACAACACTCAAATCTAGAAAAGAAAAACAAATGAGATGCTGGTAAACTAACCTGGAAAAAATGAGCTAGGAGCAACAAAATCAAACCTGAAAGGGGAAAAAAACAAAAATCAAAACCAAATAGAATTGAACAAACAAAAAATAAATAAATCAAATCATAGTAAGCACCTGAGGGCATCAAGAACAATAATGATCACACGATCCACAGCAGGTTTAGTCCAACACTGCTGCTGATGCTGATGATGATGCCGCTGATTGAGATCACTAAAATTACCGTAAGAATCATGACTGGTAGTGTTATTGAGAAAAGAGGAGGGTAAGAAGCAAGGAGATTGGGAAATATCAGAGCAGTGACTATAATAAGGAAGCTCAGTTCTAGTCAATAAAAATCCTCTCGTAAATAGCAGTATTCCAACCGCATGAGCTACCGTTATGATCAGGTATCTCCATTTTCTCCATATTCCCTGCATATCTCCGCTCTCTCCTCTTTCTTCTTCCTTTTCCGGGGGGAACTAACGACCTGACGTAAAGTAGGTGCGGCGGTCAGATTCATCCAATGATCCGTCGTCGTTTCAAACGTTAGATAAGTGCATTAGTATTTTAAGACGACCATGTTTTGTGTGTTTTTCACAACATATTAATTATTTAATCCATAATTAATATAATTTATTTTATATAAAATAACAAAAATATTTTACAAAAATATTTATAGTTGTAATGAATTGATATACATTTTACACTTAATTTTTTGTTAGGATTTTGCTAATTAATTCATTATTAACTTATTTAAAATAAAAAATAACATGAGTTTTAAATAATTTAATATAATTATAATAAATCAGTTAAAAATCATTTTCAAATTCCTAAACAAAGACAAGCCTATATTCAGTGGCAAAGCTGTTATATTCTTAACAGCAAATCCCCCTTGTAGTTAATAATAGATTAGATGAATAATTGCTCTCCAACAAAATTAATTAGTTGGTTTAAGGTTAATGTAATGCCCATTTAGTTCTCTCCTGCCTGCTAACTTTCAAACCAACCTTCTACCGACTGCTCCTGTTTTGCAAAAACACATAAATATGTATTTAAATATCTTAAAATTTTGTAATTTAAAATTATATCAAATCTTTAGGAAAATGATAAATCAATTAAATATTTTATTATGAACTTAAAAATGATAATCTTGATATTGTGCTTATTCATACAATATCATATTTTATTTATATATTTTCATAAAACACCTAATCCACACCACATCATTTTACTTTAAAAAATTGCATTCTAAAAACATAATCATAACCGTTGAAACAAAATATTTAAAATATAATTTTTATGTGATATTTTAAATATTATAAAATAAGATATTTATAGCATATAATATTTTATGAAATATTTATATTTTATTTTATAATTTTATAAATTAAATAAAATATTTTATTAAATCAAAGGAGTTTAAATTACTATTTTTTCATAATAAATCATTATAAAATTAGTATGATGATTTAAAGGCTACTTAGTTATTTGTTAGCACAAAGTGTTAAAAAGAAAAGGTCATTGTAAACGAAAATACCCATTTTAAAAAATATATGCACCTTTTTTGTCCTTTTTATTAATAACAATAAACTAAACACCAATTTTTTTTTAATTATCATTTATGAATAGAAGCAAAGATTACATTAGGAAAATTCAAATAATTATAAAACACAGAGGATATAAAATTATTTGAAATAATTACAATTAAATCAAGCTGTTATATAATATTACATAATCGAAACTATTTTTGGATATGCAGATGGATAATTTGAATATTTTTTGAATAAAATAATTTTTTTAAAAAATAAATCAGGTAAGATTGTTTTTCAAAGTCCAAAACAAAAACAAAGAGCAAAATCAATATCAACAAATTAATTACTTGGTTCAAGGTTAATGTCATGCCCATTTTTTGGTTTATTATTGTTAACATTTAAAACAACCTTTCCAAACATATATACATACGTGCATATATATACAGTACTGATTTGCTATTCCCTTCAAGACAGGAAAGTAACCAAAAAGAAAGAAAATGAAGAAATTCCAATGTTGTTTCCTGCTTGTGTTGGTGCTTGCCATTGAAAGAACAGAGGGAGATGACGTTAGAAATTTTCAAATATATCATGTAGATATAATAAACGGTCTTAAATATGATAAACTTCGGACACATTGTGCATCGGGGGATGACAATCTTGGAGTTCACATGCTCAATCCCAATCAAAAACAACAATGGAGTTTTAGAATGAATTTTTGGGGCACCACTCAATTTTATTGTACGTTATCGTGGAAAGGAGGGTATAAAAAATTTGATGTATTTGTTTCTGATTATAATCAGTTTTTGGAGAGTAATTGTCATAGGGCTCAATATTGTTATTGGAAAGCAACAGAGCAAGGTATTTCTAAAATGTATTTTGGAAATAATACATATTCATCAAAGTATCAATGGGATCATTAAATAACACTTATCTATGTTTTATTTTATTTTAATTTCTTAATATTTTTATAATTTATGTTCATGTTTTTCAATTATAAATTTCTACGAAAATTCAGTCTTATATTCACATAATAAAAAATATAATAAAAAAAGGTAGGTTTAGATTTTCTTTTTTTGGCCTTTTCTCTCTATAGACTATATGATATTAACAGCATCTTCTATCTGGAAGATGGTACGACAGCGTTTTGTTCCATATGAAATAAGAGCTCGTAATTAGCTGCTTTCCCTTCTGAGGGAAAATACAATGGGGATATCAGCTTCAAAACCAATTAAAACCAAACTATCCAATTCGCCCGAGTTCGACTCGGTATGTGACTCAGCTTACACGCACTGCCTTTCGCTAACTCAACACGCTTTCAACGGCGTTCTACCGTACCAACTCCAAACGGCTTCCGACCAAATCCATACCGCCATCTCCGCTTCTCCTAACAAACACCCACTAATCCTCAAGTGGGTCCCGTATCCACCGACTCGGATACAAGTCGATTCAGCCTTCCGGGTTGTTGCGCGGATCAGCATCGGCAAAAACGAGGAGGAGGAGGAGGAGGTGGTTTTGGGGTGGGACCAATTTAAGGAGTGGGCGGCGGTGCTTTACTCGGAGGCTGTGGTGGGTAATGCTCGAAAGGCGGTTTTGGCGAGAGTACCTATCGGAACAGCTGTGATTGTAGGGGTCGGGGCGATGACTAGGCTGGGAGGTAAGCTGGTTGGGGCGGCGGTTGCGTTCTACGCGGTTGGCGTCGCCGGTTCCATTTATCTCGGATTGTGTGCATAAGGATTCCTTACTCATTTAAATTGATGTTTATACTTAAACTTATAGAATAAGGAACGGTACTGCAGCTAAAATGTCAAATAACTGCCTGTGATATACGTAGAACATATCCTTGTATAAAGATTTCACTGGTTATTCTTCTTCTTCAACCTTCTGACGGGTCTATTTTGTAAATCATGAGCCTCTAATAATTCACATCTTTTAGCCTTCATGTAACATTGTGAAATTGGATTGTATTAAATTTATGTTAATTAATTAACCTCTTGCCTTTTCATTTTCTTATGGAGTTTTCAAACAATACATAGCAGGAAAAATCTTGAAATGCTTCAATCAAGACAACAAATTTATGCTACAATCTCCAAGATCAATCACATTAGCCCTGTATTCTCTCATCTCATTCCACGTTTCCTCTAATGAATATTATTTGATTTATAATATATATTATTTTTATAAATTCATATACTTTTTTTAAAGTTATTTTCAATTTTTATCTTTCTTTTCATTTTAATTTATCATTAATTATTTATACAATTTTTAAAATTTTAAATAATATATTTCTATTTCATATGAAATTTTAAAAATCATTAAATTTTAAATAATATTTTTAATTTTTATATCAATTTTTAAAATAATATATAAAATGAGATTGAAAGAGTATACTATGAAAACAATTCAATATAAACTTATTTAAATTATTATAAGAAGAATAAAAATAAATTTATTAAGGATTAATTACAATAATGTATGATTTTGAAAAAAATATTTTATTTTTACGGAGATGTAGGAAAGTATTTTCAAAATTGATTTTCTAATGTTTTTTAATTGTTTTTTAACTTTTTTTATTTTTAAAAAAACAATTTTTATATTTTTTAATTATAATATATTTTTCTATAAAAATATATTTTGAAATTAAAAATTATTAAAATGTAAAAAATATATATTAAAAAATTTTAATTTCAAATATTTAAAATATACATTTAAAATACCTAATATATATTTAATATTATTTTACCTATATTACACATATATAATAATTTTTTACCATAAAAGTTTAAAATATTTATATTTTTAATAATAAATTTTAAAAATTTTGTAAAAGACCATTTTATTAAAAGTTGAAAGAAATAATTACAGAAATACAGACATTTTAGAAAATATTTCTCAAAAAAAAATATTTATAAAAATAATTTTTTAAGTTTGTAACTTTTTTTATTTTTAAAAATATCATTTTTTAACTTTTTATTTTTTTTTAATTTTTAATTTTTAGTATATAATACATTATTTTTTATAAAAAAATATTTTAAAATTAAAAATAATTAAAATATAAAAGTTATATTATTTTAAATTAATATTAAAAAAAATAATTTAAACTTTTGGTATTAAACACTCAAAATATACATATTACATATTTAATATATATTAAAATAATATATTTTCAGTATCTATTAAATATATTATACGTATATAATACCCTTTTTATAATTTTCTTAAAAATCTATATTATTAAAAATAATTTTTTAAAATTCATATTTTTATAAAAAATTATTAATTTTTCAAAGTTATTTCCGTAAAAAACCATGTTAAAATTCAACGCATATATTGCTAGAACCCAAATCAGTGGTTTGATGGGCCTATAAGGTGGGCCTAGAAAACCCTAGCAACCTACAATCCATATTATATAAACATAGCAGCAAGAGATTTTAGAAACCCTAGAAGAGTAAAACAGATTTGAGAGGCAACATGCAGATCTTCGTGAAAACCTTAACGGGGAAAACAATTACTCTCGAAGTTGAGAGCAGCGACACCATCGACAATGTCAAGGCCAAGATCCAGGACAAGGAAGGTATTCTTATCGTTCTCATTGTCATCATTCCATATATATGTTTAAAATTTTCTCGAGTCAATTGCAATGTCATTTCTGTTATCTGTCTGGTTACTGCTGAGAAAATGAATTTGTTTTTTAATTTTTGGTTAGGAATCCCACCTGACCAGCAGCGATTGATATTTGCTGGAAAACAGCTTGAAGATGGCAGAACTTTGGCCGATTACAATATCCAGAAAGGTTTTGTTTTCTCTTTTTTTCTTTTTTTCTTTTTTTTTTTTTACGAAATTTGTTCTTTCGAACTAAAAAAAAGACATTTATTTTTGGTGGTTTTTTTGTGTAGAATCAACTCTTCATCTTGTGCTCAGGCTTAGAGGAGGGATTATAGAGCCTTCTCTTATGGCTTTGGCTCGCAAGTACAATCAAGATAAGATGATTTGCCGCAAGTAATGCTTTGTTCAGTAACCTTTCCCCTCGATTTCATTTCCTGTTTGTTGTGCCACATTATGAAATATTTGAACACAAGTTGTTCTATCTTCTGGATGAAATCACTCAAAAGGAAATTGAATATTCGAAAATTATGTGAAATTAGGAAAAGCTATATCAGTTATTTTTTAGGGGTTTTTTTATAAGTTAACGGGGATTGACTTAGCTTCCATTGCTATTTACATGTGCAACAGAAGTCATACCAGTTCCCAATATTAATCCCCATTTCTACTTTGTCAGCTGTTATTCGTTATATTCAGTTGATTTTCATGGGTGGTACATTATCCGCATTCTTGGCATGCATCCGTGCACAATATATACTTGTAACAAGGGTCTGTTTGAAAATGCTAGGATCCTGTAATTTATATTTTTCATCGATGGAAGTTAAATTTGCACTCAGATAAATATTACTATGGATTAGATTTCTTTCATGGATTCTATGCTGTTGCATGTTGTTTTCTTAGGTCTGCCTGTGTGCCATATATAAATTTTCTCATGCCTTTAATTGTTTATTGGTACTCTTTATATTTTTTAATCGAATATAGTGGTACTCTTTATGTTTCTAACCTTGAATTCTTCATCGAACTTTTTTTAATCTTTTTCTCTCAATTGAGCACTAGGTTAATTGTCATTGTAACGGGATATCGTCCGAATGTATTATGAGTGCGATGTTACTTTTGATGCCTAGTTTCTTCCGATCTTCTTTAGGTCCGCTGAATTCTTGGTGTCTAAAGTATGAGCTTTCATGCTTCGTATTGTACTTCATTTTACTAGTTGGCGGTATCTAATTTGTTGGTTTATCTGCTGGACCATGCATATTGTATTGGAGGTTGGATTATATTGTAAAAACTAAACATGCAATATGTAATCGTTAGACTTCTTTCATATCATTTGTTTCCAGGTGTTACGCCCGTCTGCATCCAAGGGCTGTTAACTGCAGGAAGAAGAAATGTGGTCACAGCAATCAGGTGCATCTATTTTCTAATTGACTAATTCTCTCTTCCACCGTCCATATGATGTTTAGCCATATTCAGCGTTGTATAAAATACTGAACTATCTTTTGCTCATTTGCAGTTGAGGCCCAAGAAGAAGATCAAGTAGACTGTTCCTAACAATGCCTACTTGATATCAAAAGATTTTTGTGTTAGAATTGAACTATACTGGTATAATTCTCGTCATTTTGATTTTGAACATGTTAGGTATGGATTTAGAAGGCCAGTTGAATGGCCTTTGTTCATTAAATTGTCGGCAAAATTGATAGATTATCCATATTTCATTCTTATTTTGAAATTCTGATGGTTCTACACTTTTGGTGATGGTCCCAACATGATCAATCGAATGAAGTTTCATTCATCTTTCATATCCGAAGGAACTTTGCATCACCCTTGTTCCATTTCCATGCATTTGCAAAACTATCATATTTAAATACGGTTTTATTAAAATCATTATTTTTAAAAATAAAAATTCATAATTTTTGAAATATAAAATATTGAAAATGCAAAAATTAGGATGTTAAACAAGGCTTAGCTGATGTATTTTTCTCTTAAGAATGGTTTCAGATATACGTGTTTGTATTTTGCAACGTTGAACCATTTTTAAGTAAGGGATTGATTTGCTTACTAGGATTTCACCCTCGCGATGCTGCTTCGAGTTACGACATTGTTTTGCAAAAAAGATAACAATATTTTTAATTAATAATATAATAAATTATTCCTTTAATTATTTTAAATATTATATATAAATTGGTTGCTCTTCCATCAATTTTCTTTTTTCTTTTATTATTTCACCCACGGACCTGATTATTGAAGATATGGGATGCTAATTTGGGTTGAATTTTTTTTTATGAAAGTGGCTGAATCCCAATTTAACTGAATGTGAAAAATGTCATATAAATTTGATTTTTAAAAAATATATTATTAACTTCAAAATTTTAAAAAAATTTATTGATCATATCTCTTTTTTGTGCGGTCTAATAAAAATTTAAATCGAAAATGAAACGCTATGAAAAAATTAATAATTATATGAAATCACACGTGTATGATGTAGATTTTCAATAACCATGACATCATCGTCAGGTCCTAAATTACAACATAATAAATAGGTGTCATTTTTACCTGTAACCAAATCAATGTGAAATTTACGGTAGATGTCGTGTTGCGTTAAAAGAATTTCAATGATTAAATTTAAATTGAATAAGTAAAGTTTAATTTTAAATAATAATTATAATACAATGAATTATATAAATTTAATAGGCGAGTGTTTGATTTAGACTTTTATTCTAAGCCGTCAATTTTTCAATCCTTAACAACTAGTGTTATTGTGTTTGATTATCAATTTTAAATAATTATAGTTTTTAAGGTATCTAAAACCATAATTTATTTAGATTAAAAATAATAGTATGTAATTTTTTTAATTATATAAATCCTACAAATCAATATATTTTTGTTTACTGTTGTACTTAACGCTAAATAATAAAATAACCATTATCATCTCCTAAAATAATAATAATAAAATATAAACATGCATATGAATACATCTAGTATTTAAAATTTACTACAAAAAAAACATATATTTAACAATAAAATATAATTTTTAAATATACTTATAAATTAATTTCATGTCTAGATTAATAGTTTATCGGTTGCAATAATATCAAGCTTTTATAAACATAATGATTTTTCATAACAAACATATAAATAAAATTTAAAAATAAAACTAATAAATTGAAAATAAATATATATTCAAGAAATTAATTATTTTTATAAATTTTGAAAAATGCAATATTTAAATAAAATTTGAAAAAACACCGTAAATAATTAATTATGAGAGACGAAAAAAACAAAAATCTAAGAGGAGAAGAATTATTGGAAAAAAGGGGTAGTTGGGTTGGAATGGAGAAGTGTTGGGCGATGATTAAGATCGGATGGTAACATGTCTTTCTCAACTCAATCCTTCATTATCTCTTATTATTATTATTATTATTATTTTAATTGGGTGGTCTTCTACTTATCTCATCTCCAACTCTATTTGTCATGTTGGCCACGGAAGTGTCGGTCTACATTTCATAACTAAATCCTTTATAGCTTTACTTCTCACAATCCAATACAAACTATTATTCATTTTACATTAAAATTAATTTCTATTTGTAATCCTTCAATTATATTATTTTCTCATTAATATCTCTCAATTTTATTTAATTTATACCATCAAATTTCTTTATTTTTAATATTATTTTCTTAAACATCTTTTAACTTTATATTTTCATATAACAATGATGTATCAAAAATGTAAAATCATGTGATTTATTTTAGAATTTTAAAACATATAAATAGCTTTTAATAATCTAATATCATTTATTCTCATATTTCTTACATTTTTTACACATCAATACAATTTTTTTTTGTTTTTAATTTCTTGAATAAATTTGATTTTTTGTTAAGAATTTTTACAGACAATTATTTTTTTTACTTATCAATTCAAATGAAATAAAGAAAGTTTTATTTTAAAAGCCTTTTAATATAATTGTTATTTGTGAATTTTGAGTGCAAATTTTTTTTGGGTTGAATTTATATTATTTTGGATATACAATTAATAAAATATTATGAATTTAAAATTTATTATATAACTATAAAAATACCCGTAGAAAAATAATAATTCATGTTAAATAAATTGTTATATAATTTCGCAAAATTACAAACAGCATTTTGACATTGTAGGTGAATTTTTAACAAATTAAATCATATTTTGTTATTCTTTCTTTTTTCCAAAAAAGATGTTAAAATTGTAGTATTTAATATTTACAACAAAATAATTCAAATAATAAAAAAGAGATAGGCGTCTAATTTTAAAATTTACTATAAAACAATTATTTTAGTAAAATATTATTGAATTATAATTTTATTGGAATTTTGATTCAAATAGAAATGACATTCCACCATTATTATATAGTTTCTGTATTTTAGGCATAGGAAGAATCTACATTATCAAATTGTATATAAATAAATAAAAACTCAGTGAAATATTTGGGTTATAATTTAGAAATTTCTCATTAAAAAGGATATTGAATTAATTGTGGTATCCAAAATTTATTAATATATGATAATTTGAGTGAAAATATATATGATATCTCATTTGAAATAAAAGTAAATATAAAAATTCAACCCTTTAAACAAATCTAAAAGTTGAAAATTGCTTTTATATATTTATATATATTGTATTATTTTCAAAATTGATGTTACATAAACAGAGAGAATTTGTTATTAATGACAAGAAGCTCGTTGATGTTGATCTTCCTTTATATATGAGAAAAATAAACAATTAATGTGATGTTTGATAGAACTAATCAAGATTCACCTATACTCATTATTATATTATGATATTTGTATAATAAAAATTTAATATAATATATTTATCAAAATTTATATAATTAAATATCTTTAAATTTTTAAATATATATCAAATTTCCTATATTTTATTATCATATTTTTTTGTTATAATTACGCTGTAATATTTTTATTAAAAAATAAATAAATCATATTATATAATATTAAAATTTAATCATATTGAAATTCAGGATAGAGATATGAGTATATCACAATTGAGAAATTAGACATTGAAACCAAGAATTAAAATTTAAAATATTGAAATTGGGAATTTAAGATCTAACATCAACTATGATTATTAATGAAAAAAAATAAAATTTAATTAATTTTATAAAATTTAGAATGAATATATTGATTTTATTTATATTATTTATTATGAAAATATTATAATAAAATGAGATTTATATGACATGATTGTAATATATTTTATGAAAGATAAGCAAAAGTTATTGGTAATGTGCTTGAGCTTTCATTGCAAACAAAACCATGCATGCTAATGAAACCTACAAGTTGCATATCATGCATACAAATTAATGCATGCATGCATGTGCATGTCTTTTTAATATTCTTAACTATATATTATAAAGGATGAGTCTAGAATTAGTTTTATGCTTACATTGTACACTCATCTAAAGTCAATTCTTCATTTTGAAGATCGATCACCGTTTTATGCTGTTAATATAAAATTACAATGAATTCCCGACTGATAAAAAATCAATAAATGCCAAGTTATTACCACCCTTTCTGATCTTATGTTGAATTGCTTGTTGCACCACTTCCTCATCTTCTGATCTTTTTACATTGTCTAGCACTTCACTTCTGCTAGAATCTGTGTTTACTTGAAGAAAATCATAAAATTCAATCTGCTGTTTTTCCCCTGCCATCACCATTATTTGTACATCAATCAGATCAAATGCATACAATAAGGTTAGATTAAAGAAACCCATCTTGAATATTTTACTAATTCTATAACGAATCAATGGCATTTTTCAGTTCATCCTTCAAAGATAAGCAGATATTTGATTGACTATGTTATGTTACTCTATCATTTACTCATTTTAAATGAGAAATCAACCTCGTTGTCATCATCATCACTATCCTCATATTTTGCAGCCATTTACTGGAATTCTTACATAAATAAATCTGATTCACTATCCAGGATTATTAACTAAATACCATCATTGCAATATATGACATTCATTCGGAGAATGAGTGTTTGATTTATATTTCATGACTGCTACTACGCATTTTACACTATCAAATTCAATTATAACAAATAATTAATTAAGGAATTTCATTTGTACCTTTAAAATGATTCAGATTCTCGTTTCCTTGGCGAAATGGCCGATAGTAGCCGGAAAAAGGAAGCTGATTGTAATATCTTCCGCTATATCTATCGATGAAGGAAGCAAGATTGGTATCCCCGCCACAATTCATCATCAATTTCGACGAGGAAGAAGAAAGTTTTTTCTGCTGATTTAGTAAACTGCCTGATTTTGCTTCAAGTCTTGATCTTTCTCTACATTTACGTGCCATAATAACATGCCAATGATTCTTGACAGCATTGTCAGTTCTACCAGGAAAATGCCTTGCAATAACAGCCCATCTATTTCCATGAATCCGATGAGAAGCAATTAATCTTTCTTCTTCCTCTTCTGTAAATGGGTTTCTGTTGATTCTTGGATCTAACTGATTAAACCATCTTAACCTACAGCTCTTACCTGATGAATCAAACAGAAGTTTTTTGTGTGTTTGTTATGAGTCTTAGTCATATATAAACATGTAACTTCCATTAGTTTTCTTTCTTTTTTTACAAGATATATAATATATTATATATATATTTCACCTTTCTTTATCACATATACAATCACACAGTACTTGAAAACCTAACAATGGTTCTATTTATTTTCATGATCATTAAAGAACTAAAAATTATGAGGAAAAAATCATAAAAACTACTCTTTTCAGGGTTTTCTAGTGTATATATATTGATTATCCCTTTTTGTTAGTTTTGGGTTTTCTAGTTTATTTTGATTATCCTTTAGTTAGAGCTTGTTGATTACAGTTCATCCACCATTTTTGCTAGTTATTAGAATTAATTTTTATATTTAGGTAAAAAGCTTTAAAAGAAACGAAGAAGAAAGGTAAAAGCTTAGGTGTAATATAATTACCTGATCTTCCTTGAAGCTTTTCAGCTATGGCGTTCCAGTTATGAGGACCATAACGTTGAACCAACTCTTTAAGCTTTTCATCTTCAGATGGTCTCCAATGGCCTCTTGAACACATGATTAACTGATCTTGTCAACAAATAACAAATCTACAGCAATATAATAACAAAAATAATACCCTAGCAGATAGAAAGAAGTTAAATCCAAAAAGAAAAAGAAACCCTAGATATACTGCTAGTTCAACAACAGATTTCGTGCCTATGATCTGTTATGGCTTATCAATGGAAAAGGAAAAAGATGAAGAAAAGAAGAGAAGTTCGAGGGCTAAATGGGTAAAGACGAGCAGGAGAAAAGGAGGAAGAAATTAAGAAAGAATATATAAGTGGTGGATGTTGATGATAGTGTGTGTGTGTGTGTGTGTATATATATATACGAGAATACCAGATATTGATGCAATTACATAAACTAACAAAACTTTTCTAAGTAGTCTATATATATATACAAATAGAAGGAGAAGTATTATTATTTTCTACTAAAATATAGTTTAATCTAATTTTATAGGTGCATTGAATCAGTTAACATATGATATTAATTATTTTATTTTATTTTTCTAAACTATTAATTCTCGTTTGCTCATATAATATAATTAATTTTAAGATTATTGTAATTGAATTATAAAATTATGAATTAATAAAAGATATTTTTATTAATAAAATCAAAAAAAAAAATTATGAATTTTCATGGCATGAAGACAACATAAATATAAATATACTCAGAAAAAGAAAGAGAGGTTGCTTGGTGGGGTGCCTTCTGTTCTGCTTTCAACATCTTTCCAAAATTTCAAGTTTCTAACCTACAATGTCTACTTATAACCCACCTCTTATATATACATATATATATAAAGAAAAACAGCAGAGAAAAGAAAATCAAAATTAAGATAATACTTATAATTTTAAAAATAAAAAATCTTAAGAATATTAATTATTATTCGACTTTTTAAATTTAATTAATTTTTATTTTCTATTTTCATCAACTATTAAGCACGAAAAAAATACAAAATATGACCAAATTGTATAAGTTGATTTGTCTTGATTTTGACCTCTTCCATTGTTATATGCACACACATTCTTGCATATTTTTTTCTATAAATAAAAGAAATTAAAATATTATATATTAAACTTATTAATCAAATGTCCGCAGTTGTCATTATACATATTAGTAGCAACTACTAATAAGAATTTGTCAAGCACTTGATATTGATTAACTCCTAACTAACAATGATATATTCACATATATATCTCTTTTAAAATAAAAATTAAAATATGATGAAGGGATATTTGAGGGAGAAGTTAGTTAAGTTGCAAAGACTAAGGATGTTGATGGCAGCATTCAGACCTAACCAACTAACAGTTAGTTTAAAATGGGGAAATGCAAAACCATAAAGAAGAAGTGCACGTGTAGACTTAGTCATATATAGGATTTAACTGCTCCTTCATTTTAGTCAAATGTACAAATTGTGCTTCTACTCCAAGTTGTGTTTATTGGATAACTATAATCTCTTCATCCATTTATTATTCATTCTCATTTATTTACGAATTAGTATTCACTATAACCGATTTGAAATTAAATTATTTTAAAAAATAATTTAAAGCAAAATGAAATTAAGATTAAAATTATATTTATAATTTATTTCAATTTTTAAAAATAATGAATCGTAAGTTATTATTTCTCAATTTTTCTTGTTAGTATCTCGATTATTGAATTTTAAATTTTATTATAAAGATTTTAATATCATATAAAAAAATTTTATTATTTAAAATTATTTAAAATTTTAAACTATTACATTAAACTTTAAGCATATTTTATATTATTGAGTTGTTTAATCATTCCTTTTGTTTATTTTAAGGCTTTTTTTTTTCTTTGAATAATTTGATATCAAATATACCGATAAAAAATATATATTTAATGAAATGTTTTATTTGATTTATAAAATTAAGAATGAAATGTTCATATCTCATGAAATGTTTCATGATATAAATATTTTATTTTTATAAGATTTTAAATACATTTTTTAGGTGATATTTAAAAAATATTTTATTTTTAATAATTATAAAATTTGATATTTATATATTTTATATATTTTTATTTTTATTAAATTTATAAATATTTTAAATAAAAATTTATCTCTATCAAATTCATATATTTTAATAAAAAAAGTATTTGTAGTATTTATATTTCAAAATATCATAAACTAGATAAATAAATAGAAGTATGTTTGTTACTTTTAAATGTCACTTTAGGAAATGAAAAAGGTATTCATTTTAACTTTCTCTAATTTACTTTCTTTAATTTACTTTTCATATGACTTAATTTCTCATAATCTCTTTTCAGTAACAATTATTTTTATTATAATTAAAATTAAAATAATTTAATTATTTTTAAAATTCTTATATAACATCAATATTAAGTAATAATAATAACATTTAGAGTTTATTTAATTTGATTGAAATTATTTAAAATAAAATATTTCATCAAATATGTATATTTTATGAAATATTTTATTTAAATTGTAAAATTAAGAATATAATATTTATATTTCATAAAATATCATATCATTTAAATATTTCATTTTTATGAGATTTAAAATACCACTTAAAAGATAGTATTTCAAAATATATTATTTTTTAACATTTATAAGATTTAATATTTATACATTTTATATATTATTTACTTTTATTAAATTTTTAAATAATTTAAATCAAATATTACATCTTTAAATATTTATATTTATTAAATATTGATATTTTAAAATATATATATTTAAGGAAATAAATGAATCCAACCCTTAAGTCTATATGGATTCTATATGGCAGGTAACATAAAAACATAATGATTTTAATTAATACATAATTGGTTTTTCCAAATATTTTCTGCCTAAAATTATAAACGTAATTTGAGTAATTATAAAAATGAAAAAGCATATAACGCAACGTAATATGTAATGACGGTTGGCCTACCATTCTGGGAGTTGGTCTGGGAAGTGCGAGGGAAAGCCATCTCCCATCTTACACCCTCACCTCACCTTCCCCGTTTCCCTTTCCCATCTCTTCTCTTTAATTCTCACCATTATCAAATTTATATTTAAATTAGGAAAAGACTTACCTTACATATCAACTTTAATCAAATATATTATTGGATTTTTAAAATTTTTTTATAATTTCATTTTCTTGTAATCATCTAAAATTATTTTTTATATTTAAAGATTTCATATGTAATAAAAATTATAATTTAATAGTCTAATATATTCTAAAGTTAAAAAACAAATAATATATAAAATGCATAAAATAAAAATGTAATAGTATGAAACAAATTAAAATATAACATATCAAATTTCGTATTTCATCTATATACATGTAACATTAATTAATTATGATTGATCATAATTTCATATTGATGTATTTTATTTTAAAATAATTATAATTATTTATTATAGAAAATAAAAAGATGATATATTAAAGGGCATAAAAAATAACAAAATCATATTTGTAACATTGATTATAAAATATGAAAAGGTTTATAGAAATAAAAGAATAGTATATTACATGATGCAAAAAATAATAAAATCATATTCATAATATTGATTATAAAAAATGAAAATATTAATTATATTGATAATTTTATATTAATGTATTTTATTTTAGCTTAATTATTAAAAAAATAAAAAGATTTTACTTTGAACAAGTACTAATTATTATTTTAATAACTTTCATTGTTATTTTTTGTTACACTTTATATATTTTCCTAAATCCTATTATAAGTAATAAAAAATTACTTAAAAATTTAAACAACTAAAAAATTAAAAATATTAAAATCAAGTAATAAACAACAAAACATACTCAAAATATTAAAGATGAATTAATTATTGCTAATCTAAATTCTCTCATTTATTTATATAATAAACTAAAAAAATAATATATATTTATTTTATAATGAAATTCTTCAATAAGAACACATATATTGAAAAAATACATTTAATAATAAAAATAAATGATAAAAAATCAATACCAATGAAAAAATTATCAAAATTTTTAAATAAGAAATGAAATTCATAAATAAAAATTTTTAAAAAATCTAAATAGTTACAAATTAGTAAATATTTAAGTATCTTTTCTTTTCTTTACTTTCTCATTCAAATAAATTTTAAATGATAAATAAATAACTTTCATTATACAATTATATATATCCTACAAACATCAACATAAAAGGAACATGGAATGTCATAATTTGATATTCAAGTATTTAAAGATATTAATTATAGAAAATAAAAAGTCTTTACTAAATGGAAATAGGGAATATAAAAAGATATAAAATATAACTCTATCATATATAGGGTATAGAGAGGGAATGAAACATAAAAATTAAAGAAACATATTCAATAAGCAATTACTTAATAACATTTATTAAAGATCTATATAAAATAAATGGATGAAAAATTAAAAAAGAGATGTGGATGATTAATGCATTAAAGATCCAAAATTAAAAGTTAAAATTATAGAATTTCTAAAATATGTCACATAAGTAATAAATGCTTTTAAAATATACTATATAAACATGCTAACATATAACTTTATATTTATATATATATTGATTTGCATTCTTTTTAATAAACTTTAGTATAAATTATATTCAAATTTCAAGTTATAATTTATTTTCAAAATCATGTTCAACAATATTAACATTTTAAATCATATTCAATATTTGAAAATTTTATTTTATTTGATAACATGGTATTTAATGTTTCATAACAATTAATTATTCATAATTTTTATAGATTAAATTTTATATGTAAATTATACAATCAAAATTAAACATTAGTTACAAATTTTAACTTATAGATAAATAATTGCTAATAAAATAAATAATAAATAACACTGGTTCATGAAGCTCTTTTGCATGTCAATTAATTAACATCTTAATCCCATATTTTTGTAACTACCATAATCATCCTTCATTTATATATCTACATTCTTGAAAATATTCATCGATAATTATAATGTCATAATTGTCCACAAAAAAATCTATCAATACAACTTTGAAAATTAAGGTTAAAGTAATTTAATCCATTTCTTAAACTTATTTGTTCTTATATTTTTATATACTATCTTAATCCTCAGTGATAATAGTTTTCTTCTTTAAAATAAAAAAAAATACTATCAATTATCATAAAAAAATTGATATATGCTTAATTTGAATCAATTTTTTTTATTTTAAGCTTAATTTTAGATTTGAATTAATTTAGTATATTAGCTTACCTAATCTCAGAATGAATAAAAGGGTTTCTTCTGGGTCCAGTCCATAACTTAACCAACTTCTCAACTGCATAACTGCCGAGACCTACACCACCTGAACCTTGTCCTAGTTTCTTTAGCCTAACATAAGAAGACTGCACCAACCTCCCAAAATTAATACTAAACATCTCCTTTGTATTGTTCCTTCTTGTATTTATTTAAGTTCCTTTTATAGAATTTTAAATGCTAATGATTTATTTTAAATTTCAATTGACACAGGAAAAAATCTTATCTTATCATAATATATCCATAAACCCTTGATTCATATTTGTGTAAGAATGGATGTATTGATTTATAGAGGAATGCATGTAAAATATCAAAAGGAATTATTTATATTCAAACAAATTTCAATAATACTATTATAATTATGTACAAGATCCTTTATCCAATTTAACCTATTTGACATTTATCATAATAAATTATGCTTTAAGTTATTTATTTTTACTGTGTAAAGATTTTTGTATATATTATTTTACAGATTAACCTTAAAATAAATATTTATTATTTGATTCGATATGAATCATTTTTTCAGAGGCATTTAGTTGCGGAAAATAGAACAAAGGACGGCAAAAATGCTTCAAATGCACCTTCGAGCTTGTGGGTATTTAGGTGAGAAATTTTAAAACAACGAAAGAGAGATTTTTCTGAGGAATGGATGAAGAAAATGACAAGAGAGAAGAAAAGGGTATTTATAGAAATCAATTTGGAAGAAATAATTTTAGAAAAAAATAAAATAAATAATTAAAAACCGTTGAGATGGGATTAATGAAATCTTAAATAAAAAATTAAAAAATGAAGAATTTCACATTGACTGAAAAAGCCGAATGCATTTAGTCCCCCACTATGTGTGTGTGTGTGTCTGTAATATATAAAGTGGACAAACATATGAATAGCATGAAGAACAAACGCACTGAAACGTTTCTTTAGGCTTAAGATGCGTCAGAGTTGATTGCAACATCTTTGTCGGTAATACCTTGATAATGATTTTGTTTTTGGGTTTAAAAGCTAAACCATGACGAAAATGACCTATTCAGCAGCTTTAACTGTCAAATTCTTATTAGCAATAACCTTCCGCATTGCTTGAAATCATCATTATTCCATTTCTGCATATGCTGACATGCCTCCTTCTCTTTCATTCTCTTCTCTATCCGTCAAACTACCATCATATGAGCTCTACATTTTAAACACTTGGTCCTCTTCAAAGGTTTTTCCTTTCATGTATAATTTCTTATGTGATTTTTATCATCAAATCATCCCATAAACAATTTTTATAAATATATTAATTAATTCATATTTGAATATTTTAAAGATGGTCATGGAGGAAATATTTTATTATTTATTTATTCCTATGTTTATAATTTAAATCTTATATAATGAATTAGTTTTCAAAAATAATATAACAATTTAATTTTTAATTTTAAAATTATACATGAATTGTTTAGAATTTGATTCAATAAAAAATAGCTTAAATTTATTTAATAAAGCTCATTTAACAAATAACCTAAACTGAAATTAAATAATATTCAATCTATGAATTGACTCATTATAAACTACCTTATTAATTTAAATAGTATCAATTAAAATACAAATGTATAATTTACATAATTGAATAAATATAAAAGCATGTATTTAGTTAATAATATAAAATTTATAAATCTTCATAGTATATAATAACTTTACTTATAAATATTGTTTTCATTTAAAGTAAAATGGTAAATAAGGATTATTTATAATGTATAATTATTAAGTTGATTAAAACTCGATTAATTTCTTTTAAATTTATTATAATATAAAAATATCTAGTAAAATTCAGCTTTAAATTTAATTTGATAGTAAGCAAAGAATTCATTCTGATTTGATTTATTAAATGTTTGTTTGGAGGCAAGAATTAATGAGATAGGATCCAGGTGCGATGGAAAATGTGAATATACTGCTTTTGTGAGAAGACATTTGGGGGTCTTCAGTCGATAGTAGCTAGTTTAATATCATGATTTCATTGCTACTTGGGGGCAAATAACCGGTATTTGTTGGATTTATCATTGAGTTTTATCTTAAACAGTTCATGAATCATGGTTTAATTTTAAAGTGACAAGTGTATCAGAAACATGAAGAAAATGAACCATAAATCTCGTAAAACCTAGATCATGCAAAATTACTAGATATCGAGAGACCGGATTCAATTATGTATCGATAGCGTACCTTACATCATGGTATGCTGAGATTGAAGACGACAAATGTAGGTTCGTTGCCTTCCAAGGAAAACAGAACAGAATTTTAGCGGAAGCACTACTCAAAGGAACGTAATGATCTTTCTATATCTATTTCCTTGGAGACCACGACCTTATATAAACCTGTTAGGATAGGCCAATTTCTATTTTGGTCCTTTAACAAAATAGAAATTGTAAAAGGGTCTCTACACTTTAATCCTACAACCTATCTAACACCTTAATAGTCAATAATTCAAAATTAGACCACAATTAAAAATTGACTATTCATTTTGACTGCCATATATATTTTACATTTACATATTTAGCCCACATTTAGAATATTAATTCTAACAATCTCCCACTTGGGCTAACATATGATAAATAAAACACATATATCAAAAGTGAGCTCAAAAGCA
>CANYBF012272536.1:0-20914 GCA_948192965.1 Dalechampia spathulata
GTAAGAGTTACTATCAAACTGTCGCTTCTAATCTCTAAACTGTTTTCTCTGTGTTTTGATGCAAAGATCATCTTTTGGTTTATTGTTTTAAAATGAAAATTTTAAATTTCTTCCGCTGCTTAATCACTACACAAACCAACACATACATCCTACGTTATTCAACACATGCATACACACATACGCATGCTAACTAGCTTTGTTGCAGCCATGACATCGCATATTTCCTAGCATAGGTCACACATACATTCTATGTGTTACATCATATGTATCATACGCAACTGGATGTGCATACTCATGCATCCATGCTAACATTTTTCTATCATGTACAGAATCATGTCAAACTCTCAAAATGACAGAAATGTCGCATCCTCATCTGGCCCTACTGCCTCAATACTAGATGAGGCCACACTTGCCGCAGTCTAGAAGCTCATTTACCAGTCTGTGGCCAAGCTTCTGAATGACGACTTCAAGGCCCTCCTGCAACAGCAGATCCAGGAGGCTCTCAGTCCTACTGAATTCATCACCCCACCAGCTCCAATCAAGGAAAAGGGGAAGAATGTCAACCTGTATGATATTGAGACTGATGATGACGTCTCACTCCATATGCATGATGTTTGAAAAACTAAGACCACTATCTTAGAGCAAAAGATTGAACAGCTGCAGACCATTGTGAAGACCAAAGGCATGGGAACTGACCTAGATTTTGATGAGTTCTCTGTCCGTGCCATCAAGGGGCTACCTGCCAAGTTCAAGCTCCCTGATGTTCCCAAGTACAATGAAGTTGGGGACCCAAAGAACCATCTGAAGACTTACATCATGCTAATGAGTACCATTGATTTGTCAGACGATCAGATTATCCTGCTCTTCTTCATCTCACTGGAGGGACCAGCGCTATCCTGGTATCACAGCCTCAACAAGGTAACCACAGCTGAGTGGAAGCCTCTTTGTACTGCTTTCTATAAACAGTACGGGTTTAAGGCCTGATTTGATGTAACCCTGATGGACCTGGAAATGGTTCAGCAAAAAGCCAATGAGTCTTTTATGGATTACTTCAGTCATTGGATGGATAAAGCTGCATTAGTCCAACAGAAACCTTCTAAATCGGACATGATCAACAAGCTTATCATGGGGTTGTTGCCACTTTACCAGGATAAGCTAAGGTATCAGAAATTCCACACCTTTGAGGACATATACTTAGTGGGACAGCGCATCGAGCAGACTGAGGGTAAGAAAAAGGAGCTTTCCTTCCTAAAACCCAAAACCGCAACCTACACGCAAACACAACCAAAACCTCATTATGCCAATGCCCTACAAATACCGAAACCATAGTACATCAATGCTGTGCAAACACCAAACCCTATACTCCGGAACACTACACCATCCTGAAAATTCTCAGATCTTGGAATGCCACTTTCCAAGGTTTTTGGCCGTCTTCTTAAAGCCAAACTCGTCAAACCCTTAAAACCAAACTTCAAAACACCGCCTCCAGCTACAGTAGACACCAAAACATACTACCATTATCACCAGCACCATGGCCATAACACTGATGAGTGTCGCTCCCTTCGACTTGTCATCCAAAATCTCATTGACTTTGGTGAGATCGAAGACCCTGAGAAATCCAAGCTGTCTACCAAGATGAACCTACTACCAAATTACCATAAGGCCAACCACACCTAAGCTCCTTTTCTCCTCTAAGTAGCAAGGGAATGCACAGTCACCTGCTATCATATTATGCCCTGATGGGGGATTTGACATTGGTGCCATTGACATATGGTACGAGAGCTCTGAGGATGAGTTTGCAGCTACTCAAAAATCCTCCAAACCTGAAACATTAGATGCACAGGCTTCAGGTAAGGGTAAGTCAATTGAGATCCCTAAGGCAACCAAGCCAGCACTGAAACTATCCAAGTAGCAAAAAGGATTAGGTGCTAACAAAATGTCCTCTCGGGTTTGCAACATGACTCGTAGTGGCAAGGTATTCACTCCTCCCGACCTTAGGAAGAAGCCTGAAGCTCCCAAGAAGTTGACCGAGGTTAAGCCCGCTAGGGATCAAGCTGGTCCAAGCAATATTCCAGCTCCACTGCCAGTTGATCAGGTTACTTAGCTTGATAATGTTATGGTCAAACAGCTGAAGAAGACCCAAGCAAACATCAACATCTGGGACTTGGTGATGTCCTCCCAATAGCACCGACAAGCCGTTGTCGAGGCACTCTCAAGCATGAGGATCTCTCCCTCTGCTTCCACCTTCAGTATGAAGAGCCAGCTGGTTGACCGAGAGCTACCGTCCAGTATGATCACCTTCTCAAATGCAGATCTACCGGTCGAGGGAATCCGCCATAACAGAGCACTGTTCATTAGGGTTAACATTATGAAATTCACCACCCCTTATGTCATGGTGGATGACGGTTCTGGCATCAATGTTTGCCCACTCAAAGTGCTTCCCAAGCTTGGGATTCAGCTTTCAGACCTCAAACCCTGTAAGACCATTACCAAGGCCTACGACAAGTCCAAATAGGAGGTTACTGGCACCTTCATCGCCACTATCGCCGTTGGGTCGATTGAATCAGTGGTGGAGTTCACAGTTCTGGACATTTCAGTGTCATTCGCGCTACTCTTGGGCCGACCATGGTTCCACCCATTGGGAGGTGTGTCATCCACCCTGCATCAGAAAATAAGTTCCCACACAACATGGGTGTGGTTACTATTGCTACTGATGATGAAGTTGCTCTAGCTTGCATCAGATAAGATGTCCCTCTTATGACTGGTTTCCAGATCGCTGCTATCAGAGAACCAAAATCTTACTTGTACCAACCGAGTCCCGCTGTGGAGAGGATAATGCAATTGATGGACTATGTGCCTGTCATAGGTTTGGGCCTGTATCAGCAAGGCCTGGTTGAATTTAACATCCCCACAGCCATGTGGGAGGAGAGTTACTGCATTGGGTTTGATCCATACACCTTCGATAAGCCAGAGCAATGCAAGGTGGTTCTCTTCATCCAAGGAGAGACTCAGCATGATTATGCTCCCGAGTTGCCTAACTCGGAAGACTTCTATGAGCAACAGTTTGCCATCTTTGGCGATGTTTATGACCTGTCAGCCCTGACAGCACCTAGAAAGATTACTGCTACTGTCACTATCAACCTGATGATGCTTTCCAGATCTTTGGTGATGTCGCTAATCTCACCACCGGCCGCCTGGAGCCGGAGCCTATTACAGTTGCTGCACTAGGATCCAAGCTACAGAACTTGGACATTGAAGACCTACTGCTACCAAAGGTCTATGAGGATATTGCCATGCTGGTGGAGAGCACCCTGGAAGAGCTTGTATATGAGGACACTAATGTCCCTATTTTTGTACTTTTTAATGATGATGTAATCCCATCTAAGTATGAAGCAATAAAGAGCAACTTTGCTTATGTTTACGATGTGTATTCTGATGGCATTATGCATGAGCATGAGCATTACATGAGCATTTTTAACATTAATGCATCTTGCATCAAAAATGTTAATGTTAACACAGATGACAAGCCATGTCTTCTCTAGATTGCATCAGACTTGACCTCTGAAGAGAGAACAGAAATAATCAGTGCACTGAAAAAGCACATAAAAGCCTTTGCTCTAGGCTATGAAGACATGTCGGGTGTCGACAGATCCATCGCAGAACACAAAATTCCTACCAAGCCGAGGTTCAAGCCAGTCAAATAGAAGCTATGGCACCTCCGACCAGAATGGGCACAAAAGGTCAAGGAAGATGTCCAGAAGCAATTGGATGCTAAATTTTTTGAGGTGGTTGACTATCCAGAATGGTTTACCAATGTAGTTTCGGTTCCCAAGAAAGATGGCAGGGTCAGAGTCTGCGTAAACTACAGGGATCTGAACAAAGCATGTCCAAATGATGACTTTCCTTTGCCTCACATCGACATGCTGGTCGATAGCGCAACAGTTAGTGCTATGTACTCCTTTGCTGACGGATTCTTGGGGTACAACCAGATCCTAATGGCAATTACAGACAAGGTGAAGACAGTTTTCATCACAGAATGGGGGACCTATTGCTACAAGGTCATGCTCTTTGGCTTGAAGAACACAAGTGCTACCTCCCAATGAGCTACAACAACCCTATTGCATGATTTGATCCACAAGGAGGTTGAGGTCTATGTGGATGACATGATGGTGAAATCTTCCACCAGAGAAGAGCATCCAGTTGCTCTAGAGAGAAATCTCACACACGTTGAGAAATACAGACTCAGGCTAAACCCAAAGAAATGCATATTCGGAGTGACATCTGGCAAGCTCTTAGGTCACATTGTCAGTCAGAGAGGTATCGAGGTAGATACTGACTAGGCAAAGTCTATTATTGAGATGCCTATTCCCAGAACTAAGACAGAAGTTAGGGGATTCCTGGGATAACTTCAGTACATCAGCAGATTCATCGCCAAGCTCACTACCATGTATGAGCCCATCTTCAAGCTTTTGAGGAAGAACCGGCCTATGGTTTGGGATGAGAACTATCAATTCACATTTGAGAGGGTAAAGCATTACCTCTCTAACCCATCGATTCTGCAACCACCTCGGCCGGGAAAACCATTACCTCTCTATCTAGCCTTAGAAGAGGAATTTGTGGGTGCTATGATGGCTCAGGAGAAAGACGCCGGGGTTGAGCATGCTGTTTACTACCTAAGTAAGAAGCTCTTGCCAACCAAATGCAAGTACAACACTATTGAGAAGCTATGTATGGCTATGGTCTAGGTTACCAAGAAGCTTAGGCATTACTTCCAATCGTACCAAATACAGGCAATCTCCAAGGTTGATCTTATGAAGTACTTGTATGTAGCTCCTTCGCTAGTAGGAAAACTCTCCAGGTGGCTGATGCTATTGTCAGAGTTTGATGTGCAGTATGTCACTACCAAGGTGATCAAAGGTAGAGCAATTGCTAAATTCTTAGCATCAAGGCTGATGGATGACTCTGAGGCTTTTGAATTGGACTTCCCAGATGAGCACTTGGGGGCAGTTGATGTCCAAAAATGGTAGTTGCACTTTGACGGTACAGTCAACAAAAGGGGTACAGGTATAGGAGTTATGCTAATCACTTCTGAAGGTGAACTAATAATGCTTTCAAAGTGGCTGAACTTCTTAGTCACCAATAATATGGCTGAGTATGAAGCATGTCTCTTCGGGCTAGAAGCATTACTATTGGTTGGTGCCCTAGATGTATAGATATTTGGTGATTCGATGCTTGTCATTCACCAATCTATGGCTGAGTGGGAAGTCAAAGAGGAAAGGCTCAAGCCTTATGCTGAATACATGAAGCTCATGGTCTGCAATTTCAGCTCCTGCCAATTTATTCACATACCACGTGAAGAGAATCAGATGGCCGATGCTTTGGCCACACTAGCTTTAGTCTGTGAGCAACCACAGAGTCAAATACAACCTGTATTCATCAAACAGTCAAGGATCCCTTGCTATTTTGGGGAATAGGTTATGACGCTAGACCCGTCAGATGAAATTCCATGGTACACAGATATCATGAACTTTCTGAAGACTGGAACTTACCCAGAAAAAGCCAACAGGAGTGATAAGCTAGCTTTACGCAGGCTAGCGGCCAATTTTACCTGGCATCAGGGTGTTCTCTACAGAAGAACAGTAGATGGTCTACAACTTTGATGCATATCAGGGAAAGAAATTGAGTCAGTCATGGAAACGGTACACGCTGGTGTATGTAGGCCCTACATAAATGGATTCATGCTTTATAGAAAAATCCTACGCTAAGGATACTTCTGGCTCACTATGGAGACTGACTGCATACAGTTTGTATGAAGATGCCATGAATGCCAGATTCATGGAGACTTGAGTCACCTACCACAAGTCGAATTGTAGAATTTGACAACGCCTTGGCCATTCTCAGCATGGGGAATTGACATCATAAGTGAGATTTATCCTAATGCATCTAATGGACATTGTTACATACTGGTAGCCGTTGATTACTTCTTTAAGTGGGTAGAGCTGAATCCTATGGTAAACTGGGGGTAAGACAGGTTGTCAAGTTTATAGAGAAGAATCTTATATGCCGATATGGGGTGCCGCATCACCTGGTCTCAGATAACGTAGTACAATTCCAGGCTCAAGTTACATACTTACTGGAAAAATATGGCGTTGAGCACCATCAATCCTCTCCTTACCGCCCTCAAGCTAATGGGGTGGTCGAAGCGGTTAACAAGACAATCAAGCGCATCTTAGCTAAAATGGTACAGACCTACAGAGATTGGCATGAGTAGCTGCCATTCACCTTATGGGGTTACGGAACCACTATAAGGAGTCCCACGGATGCAACCCTTTATTCTCTGGTTTACGGGACAGAAGCCGTATTACCAATCGAAGTGGAGCTGAAATCACTTCGGGTCATTTTGGAATCTCAGTTGCCAGAAGCTGAATGGAAAAGGGCCAGATATGAGCAGCTTGCCACTATTGATGAGAAACTGCTGAAGTCTCTCTATCATCTACAGCTTTACAAGAAGCGCATGGCAAACGCATTCAATAGAAAGGTTAAACCTATAGCCATACAAGTAGGGGATCTAGTCTTGAAGCAGGTTAGACTGGCTATTCAGGATCCTCTTGGAAAATCCAGGCCCAATTGGGAAGGCCCATTCCTAGTTAAAAAGATCCTTTCTAAAGGCGCTATTCGCATCTCGAATTTGGAGGGTAACGAGTTCTCAAAACCTGTCAACCTTGACTGGCTGAAGAAATATTTTGTCTAGAGCAAAGGGCAAAAGAAAATAGCAAAATAAAAAAATGAAAAGCCTGGTGAGCTGAAAATCTGCATAGGCGGTTCACGCAAAAGTTAAGGTGAAAGAAAATTTGCTCGATGAGTTGAAAATCCACTTGGACAGCTCATGTAAAAGTTAGAGCTCTTTAAAAGCAAAAGAAGAGCATTAAAATAGTTGATCAGAAAATCTCACATGAGGCTAGTCAATAACAGAGGTTGAGTCTAATGTGCATCTGGAACTTCTGTGTTGGTTTTAACATTTTCATGTAAATGTTTTAATCTCATTAATGCAAATGGAACGCATGTTCATAAACTTAGCCTTAAGTAATACTAGTTGCAAACACAAAGCGTTATCATCCTTTATTATATATTGTTACTTAACAATATTTTATAGTACAAGATTCAAGCTTGGCGCAACACCCATAGCTTGTACTCATCATCAATGGCAGGTCTAGCTCCGGGAATCTCCACCAGTGCTATTTGGCGGTGAGGCCAAGTCCTCTCCACATGCTCCACAAAGCGACGCACCAACCTCCCTCCTTCAAACTCAGTCAGTCGATGTATGGTCTGCCGCTGGCCATACTGACGACAGATCCTAGCAGGACTGTAGTGCGCACAACACCTGAATCCCGACAGTGGGATGCAATCTATATAAGTCATTTACAGTCACATACTGTATGCGCCGCCAGGGATAGCTCCACCTGATCTCACTCTCAGGTTGGGTCCCCATCCACTCAGTCCAGCCCTGGAAGGTCATTGTCTTCGCCTTACTGAAAACATAGCCTCGATGCATATGGCTATGAGGTGCGTATCTCTGAAAATCACCCACCGGCGACGCCAAGATCCCAAGCTTCTCTTGATGCCAAATCTATAATAAAAGAAAATAAAAATAAAAGCTCACTGAGTTAAAAACCTTACAAAAGGCTACTCAGGCAAAAGTTAGAGTGACCCGCTGAGCTGAAAACCCAAGGGGGCAGTTCAGGCAAAAATTAGGGTCTTGAAGCAAAACAAAAACCCGATGAGCCGAAAACCTTACAGAAGGCGACTCATGCAAAAATTAGGGCAAAAATGTAATTTTTCTAAGTTGAAAACCTGCAAAGGCGGCTTAGAATTCTCACCTGTAGAAGAAGCAGACTGCCACTGAAGTGCTCAAACTGTCCACACTTCACTTTATCGAGACCAATGATCGTCTCTGCTACAATCATAGGAAAAAGGGTCTGGCCCTGCATCATTTGGTCTATGATAAGCCCGATCAACAAGTCCTCATGGCCGGATGGATCAACGAACAATAATTGCACCAGTAAACCGAATCCAGCTACCCTTAGCCATGAAGGGGTACCTATCGATTCTGTCCGCATAGCTAGAAGAGAGCAACAATGTCTACAGAATCTTCTGTAGCTAAAAGACACCTTGCAGTGGTCAACTTGATGTCAAAGGCCCTCATCAGATACAATTCTGCCTCTCCAGTTGATGCACACATTGTCAACATTGCTGACACCTCGCAAGTGACTCCGAGGATGGCGGCAAATTCCTCATACATTGAACACAGCTCAACATGCCTGAACCGGAATACATGGACCACTGGATCCAAGAATTGGATAGTAACATGCAAGAAAGCATTGTTGATGGTGACTTATTAAAATGTTCTCAGGTATTGGAGTCTGATCTCTCCCAATCGACTCCACTCATCATTTCCCCAATGGTGAGAAAGAGCACGGAAGGTAGACAATGATTGCTGAGTCATTGTATATCTAATTTATGCAAAGAAAAGTAGATGTGTTATCTTTTACCAATAAACCAAAATGCATGGCGTATTTATAAGCAGCAAACAACATTGGATTCTATTATCAAATTCAAAAGACACACAGTACAAACCTTTGTCTGTTTTTACAGTCTGTATGCAACAAACCTGGCGTACTAGGCACGCAATGCTAGTCTGTAACACATCATCTTATTCTAGTATAGAAACTACAGATTTCTGATGCCATGTATATGGAAGCCTGACGTCACATTGCCTCTATGCATCATCCTCCTTGGAGTGATCATCCTCAGGACTGGGACTGTCCATAACATCGATATTGTAATGCTCCAAACGCGCCGTCAATCATGCAATCTCTCGGTCCCTCTCTTTTTTCATCTGAGCAAAACGATCATGCTCTTCTCGCTCCACTTGCCTGCTAGACTGCAAGCATAAACATATAGGCATATAAGTCATGCATTCATGCATTTCCATGCAAAAGTATTTGATAACAGGTACACACCTAGACATCCAACATCTCAGACATATGGTAACGGCGCAGCCCTATCAATAGCCTTGAAGCATCCGCTATGGCATCTCGAGGCACCTATAAGATCAAAATGCATGTCAGACCATAGAAGTTCAAAGTATGGTAAAACAAGCATACTCACATGGGTCGTATGTGGAAGATCAAACTCAATCTCACTCCTCACTGGCACTGGATCGGAGGTCTCATAAGGACGACCCGTCTCGTCATAAGTGAAGACCAAGGGGTTCTGTGGCCACATCAACTGACCTTCTATAAAGTCTGATGGACACCCATATCCTGGGGGCACCTCTGGGGTACCCGACATTGACACCAGTGGGATAGCCTCAGCTTCAGAATTATGAGATATCTTTGAGGCACCGCTACCTCGAGAACTACTAATAGTTGGCAAACCCCGACGTCCACCTCTACCTTGGGAAATATTAGGTCTGACTCCAGACCCGCCAGCTCCGTCATGCTAACCTCTGTATGTAGAGAGTTCCACACGCTCTAGTAATCTTAGCTGGATGAAGATCGAATAGTCCACTGGCGGCTCTGATAAACGCTCCCACCTGGGCATACCAGTCAACCCAGTAATCACCTCTGGGTCTGTATCAGTACATGAAGCCCAAAATATCACATGTGGTGGGGCAGCAGGCTCCACGTGACTCTCTGGCCCCAGCTGCCAATCTATCATACACTCTCTAAGATAGAAGAGTCTACTTTCGGGACTCTCTAACAACATGTGTTGCTCATCCTTAAGCATTGAACTTGACAAGTATCCTGGCCTTGGATGCATATTATCCCAGGGATAGGGACGTACCTATTCCAAGAACAACGAGAAAATAAGAGCCTGCCCAGGTATTTCTCAAACCAGTTCAATAAGATTTAATGTTGATTAAATTGTTTCTTCTTACCTGATCCCAGGTTAAGTTATTGAGGTACTCCCTCAGCTCATCCATCGTATAGTCGAGTCTTCGACATGGTGCGCTCCACGCATGTAGACAAGGAAAACCAAGCGGTAATCCTTGTGGGACCTCAGGCTCAGGCAGTAGCTCGAATTCATACGCCATGATCTACAAGGTCAATATGCACAGTCAGCGAGACATGAATAGACACTAGAGTAACAGAATTAACAGAATTCTGCTTACCTCTACGACTTGCCAGCACCTGATAAAGCGGTCCCTACAGTATCTACTACAAAAATTGAGCCCCTACATCAGGTGGGCCAGGCTAGCACTACCCCAGTCATACCGCCCAATAGTATCTAGATCATGAAGGGCCCATAATACAGACATTTGAATGATGTTCCTGGCATCATTGAATAAAGTACACCCTAGTGCATACAGCAGAAAACTGTAAGTGTACTATTATGCAGAGATGGTCCTGCCCAGTCTCTCTGCCAGTACTGCCTCCCGAAGACAGTCATATGAAAAATTGTGTCCACCTCTCACATTAGGGGACACGCCTAATAGAGGAAAGATTATGTCATACGCCCAATGCGGCGATGTCTGCTTGGCATCAAATGGAAGAGGCAGCCCAGCACACTCTAACCCAGTAATTCTGGCAAAAATACTTGGGGTGATAGCAATCTCACCCACAGGCAGATGGAAGGTGTGAGCAGAATCCATCCACCACTCGATCATGGTAGTAATAATAAACCTATTACTCCTTTGTTCTGCACCAGTAAAGCAAGAAATGTATGGACCAAAACATCTCTAGTCCACTCTGGCACGTATCTCCCGAGGCAATAGGGGATACCACTCACTGATCCCCCGGATGCTGCCAGTTTCGATGACTATTCACTCCCTCTGCAAATTACAAAATTTAGGTCAATTTTAGACTGAATTACAGAATGGATACAGAGGCTCAGAGCTCCTCCTCTCTACCCTAAATGCACTTATTCATGCCCAAAATGCATAATCCCTCGAAAAACAGTAAAAAAAAGCATGTTTTGGCCCATTTTTCACTGTCATGTGTGCCACACATGACCCCATGTGCACCACACATGAGTCATGTATGCCATACATGATGTCATATGCACCACACATGGTGTCATGTGCTCCATACATGACAAAACCCGCTCTAAAAATGCTACTTTTCACAAAATCGACACGATAACCACCTGCATACCCAAGCCTGGTACTAGCCTAACACTAAATCCAAGGTCAACAGTAGCCTAAATGCATCAAAAATATCATAAAACTCAATTTTTGAAAAAATCAAAAAACCAAAAAACCAAGCCGAGTCACTAAAAACTCACCTTCTCAAGAGGAGCTCGGGATCGATGGGAGTTTATGGCAAAGGTTTCTACAATTGGGTTGCTGAAACGAGCCTCAAAATAGCTGTGACGAGTCGTGTGCTTGGTTAAAGCGTAGCTCGGGATGGATTTAGGGTCTCGGGGGGTCGGTTGCATCCTAATACCGGCCATTTTTGCAAAAATGATGAATTTTCAGTTTGGGGAGTTAAGAGAAAATTAGTTTTTGGGGGTAGAACAAACTGATTTTTGGATTGGAACTTGGAAATATAAAAATTTCAAAGGGATGTTCGCAGCACATCGTGGGATGTGCACTGCACATAGCAATTTTTGCTAATGTGTGCCACCCTCTGGAGGACTCTGCTAATGTGCGCCACCCTCTCACTAAAATACACATGAAGAATTAGGCCTCTGGCAAAAATATCAAAATTTTTTGAGGTCATTTGCTCCATCTAGCTCAATTTTCATGAGCCGTAATATGTGAAAAATCCAAAAATTCAATCAGAATGCAGTAGAATGATACTCAAAAATTTAGGTATTTTTCCTAGACCATTTTAATACCAATTTCACTGATAAATTGTTTTCCTATGTCTGGCAAAGACAGGAAATTGATACAACAGACGATCAAAAGCAGTCAAGCCTTTAACTTCTGGTCAAGCCATTGACCAGATAGTGTTGCATTCCGACAGAGGGTCCCAAATGCAGACTTTGGAGACAGACAACACTTATTTGATGGTACGAGAACAAGATCTGACTGTTGATCATCCAGACCCAGCAGAAGGTCATCTCTGGTTCCGCTGTAGAACCGCCCGATCTAGCAGAGATCACCAAGTCAAGCCCTTGACAACTAAATCCTAACGCATAGGCATCTGAATGCTGAAATCAGATGATTCACTCGCAAAGAAGCCATCGGTCTCGTAGTGACCACCGGTCAGCCCTGATCGGAGCAGGCTGGACGCCAGGCCCCCAGTAGTGGAACTGGGGTATTTACTGGTCAAAACCGTCGACAAGAGATGTCAGAGACCCAGCAGAGGATCCTGAAAGCCATTTCAGTGATATCTGACATTTATATGATGGTGCGAGAATAGACCTAGCAGATGGTCGTCCAGGTCCTGCAGTTGACCACAAGATCCAGCAGTGATCACAGAGCCAAGCCTTTGGTTCCTAAACCCTAGCGCATAGGCATCTGGATGACAGCTCCAAAAGATTAACTCACGGCATTGCCATCAGTCCCATTGGGGACCATTTATCAGCCTTGATCACCTAGCCCGAGCATCAGGCTCCCATTGGCAGAATTGGGATTATCAGGTCAGCATTGATATTTCAGCCCGAGCACCGGGCACCCAGTGGCAGAATTGGGTTTTAAGCCTCAACGTGAGTACCTCTGTGAGTCAGGTACACTTCTTACTCCCTGTGAAAAGTCATGTTATGATCATATCGTATTTTGATGACTTCCGCACGTGTCGCCTCAAAATGATTCTAATCAGGGGGCAAACTGTTGACCCTGACTTTTCACCATCATATAATTTGAGATTTTTGTTAATTTAACTAGGATTTAGTCCCCGGTATCGATCCTGATCATGCACATAGACCCATGTGTCTTCCTCTGTGTGTTCTGGTGTATAGAACATCTCAGAACTGGTGGGACCCACCATGGCGCCTGGCGGGACCCGCCATATATTTTGAGTGTTTTATGCATACGGAACACCCTTCCCTGTTGCCTACGTAAGGTAAAACACTTGAAATGCAAAGCATTGCATTTTTAGCCCTGGGCACTATTCACCATGAATAGTGCACATGTGGGGCCTACTTGACAAGAGCGGGGCCCGCAGACCCTAATAACCTATTCTGTGTATTCTGTACTTACAAAATACATCTTTCAGTTACCTTACGCAAGGCACAACGCTTGGCATTGCAAATGCCATCTTCTGGGCCCACAACACTGTAGGGCCCACCCAGACAATAGCGGGGCCCGCTGCCCCTGATTAACTTATTCTGTATATTCTGTACTTACAGAATACATTTTCTAGTTGCCTTACGCAAGGCATAGCACTTGGCACCGCAAACGCTATCTCATGGGCCCACTATGCTATGGGGCCTACCTAGGGTATTAGCGGGGTCCACTACCCCTATTAGCCTATTCTGCATATTCTGCACTTACATAATACATTTCATGCCTGTCTACGTATGATAGGATGCACGAAATGCAAAATATTGCATTTCGAACCTAGGTTACTATTCACTATGAATAGTATATAGGCACGGCCCGCCTTCCCCATCAGCCTATTCTGTGTATTCTGTACTTACAGAATACATTTTGCTGTTGCCTTACGCAAGGCACATCCCGTGGCATCCCGAATGCCACATTTCTCGGCCCACTATACTGTAGGGCCCGCCAAATACTAGTGGGGCCCACTTCCCCCTATAGTTCACTTTGATGCATTCTATACGCACAAAAGACATCCTACCTGCTGTCTTACTTGAGGCAAAGTACTTGGCACGCTGTCTGCCACATTCTAGGCCCTTTCATACTGTGGGGCCCACATGGAGCATTATTCATCATGAATAGTGCATAGGTGGGCCCACCACCTGACTTGGCCTATTTCGAGTGTTCTATACATATAGAACACATTACCGCTAATACCTACGCGAGAAACGACCTTTTGGCACACCAAATGCCATTTTTGGCTGAAATAGGGTCGCAAACCCTAAAATGGGCCCATTAGCCAAAACTCAGTGTTTGGGGCCGAATTTGAGAAAACTTGTAACTGTAAAGTTTCACAGAATTTTGATTGCACTTTAGTTGACATATGGCACACATTCGATTTTGCCCATACGAGCCGACGCGCATAGGGTAAAAATGCAATGTGTGGTGAACATCGCCTTATGTACACCGCACGTTGCATAGTAAAGACGTTTGGTCGGGAGCCTTCTCGGGACCTAATTTGGAAAAAATTTATTCTACAAAGTTGTTCCTCATGTCAAATAGTGCTTATAGGCTTGGGGCGCACGTCCCGAAGCAACCATAGTGGGCCCCATGCAAAGGGTCAAAAGGTGATGTGCGGTGCACATCACCTGATGTGTGCAGCACATTGACAATGTGTGGCACACATCACATGATGTGTGGTGTACATTGTCTTTAAATTTTTCAAATCCAGGAAAAAATTACAAAATTGCCATGCCCGATTTTTGCTCTATAAATATAGAGCTTGGGGTTCTGTAAATGGATCCTGAATTTGCTCCAGAAGTAAGGCAAAACTCTGGCAAAATATTCCCACAATTAATTAAACACTTAATTAATTAAATCCTTAGGTTTTAGGGACTTAATTAGCTTAGTTAGGCTCCCTAAGCTCGGAAGGAAGCAAGATCAAGAAGAAAATCTGGCCGAAATCAGGTAAAATTCCCTCTTTTCTTCAATTTTCTTATTTCTGTTACTATTTATCGAGGAATGTGCTGCGCACATCACCTCATGTCTGCCATACACACCCTATGTGTGGCCCACATGAGGTCATGTGCTGTGCACATCACCCAAAAAATTTCCAGAAAATGCTATTTTTCTCCTGTTTTCACTCAGTTTTTTGCCCGATTTGGCTATTTCAGTGATGTTTAGGGCCTTCTCATGCCTTAAATGTCCTGGATCTGCTAAATACTTGCTAGATCTAAGATAATTTTAAATTTTAAATTATTTTTCTTGATTTGGATGCAAATCCATGAAGCAAAACCCATTTTCGGGTTCAATCTACCTAGATCGGGGTCAGATCTAGGGTTTCAGTTAAAAATTTTTTGATTTTCCTTCTGTTTTCTCTGCCATGTGTGCCATACATGTGCCCTTGTGCACCACACACAGCCTATGTGTGGTGCACATTGGCTTATGTGCAGCGCACATAGGCCTCAGTTTTCATAGAAAAACCCAGTTTTCGCCTGAACCGATTTCCAATATGATTTTTCCAGCAACTCTAGTGGCTTTTCCATGCAATTGGGGTTCTAGATCTGTCAAATATTGTCCAGATCTACTTGATTTTAACTTTAAAATCATTTATTTCAATTAATTTTTTAATTAATGTTTGGTTTGCTAAACCGGAGGCCGATTCACGTTCAAAATAAGGTACTGTCTTCATTAAAGTTGCTGGATTTTGTCTGTAGTTTATTTTTGTACTGACAGATTTAATTTTATTTCAGATTGGCCTCTGATGTATGACACACATCATGGGATGTGTGCTACACATAGTCTATGTGTGGTACACATCGCTTGATGCGCGGCACACATCCCTTGCGTTTTTCTAGAAAAATTATATTTTTGATCGTATTTCACTGTATTTTTGACGTATCCAGTGGTATTTGATGCCTTAAAGTGGCTCAAATATTCTTGAAAAGTCATAAAATAATTACATTTAATTAATTTTGGCCTCAGAATTAATTTTTACGATAAAATGTAATTTTTACTCGTACAAAATATGGTTTTTGAAAGGATTGGATTTTAATTGGTTGAGGGGCTATCTCCAAAATATTCCAAGTGATGTTAGCACTCCCAATTAATTTTTCTATGATCAAATAAAATAATTTTTATTAAAATGAATTTTCACGATCCGACTTGTATTTATTGTTTCAATTATTGCTTAATAATTGCTGGATTTTGACTCTTGGTTCGTACTTTTAAATGGTATTGGACTAGTCAATTAAATCCAAAATTCATTTGCTACTAATGAATTTTATTAGTTTATTTTGCATATTAATTCATCGTGCATTTTGGATTGTGCAACTCGAGGGGAAAAAGGGGTATTACTTAACACCCGAGAAATTATGTATGCGAGGAATTTTTGTAATAGGATAGGATTTATTATTCGATCTGTAATAATCCCTCTATCTCGTGTGTACCCCCTCGATCCCTTTCACTGGCCTTTATTTTTATTCGTATATTTGCTTAAATATACTATGTCATCATGTCACATGCCATGTCACATAACATATGCACACACTACTATGCATGTCATGCATATACCGTATGCTATAACATATTGTATCTTGTATGCATATACATATAAATTATGCAAATATGCCAACACTCCAAATACTCAATCCAATACACACAATCAATCAATATGCCTTGTCATGCATATATGTATATGTCATTATGCCATAATGCCATGCCACGTCGTATGCCATAATGCACATCATACCGTATGCCATGCATACACTATGCTGAATACACATTCACATACATACCACTATGCCATGTCATACATATGCCATGCCATTCATCACTTCACATGCTATGCATATAGTATGCCATTTATTTAACATGTCATGCATACGGTATGTCATTCACTTTACATGTTATACATATAGTATGTCATCATTCTTACATGACATGCATATAATATGTTATACATTATACTATGTCATGCATATGATACATCATTTCACACATCATGTCACATGACACAAGCACATTCTACTATACATGCCATGCATATGCCATGTCATGCATTATTTCACATGCCTCACATTTAGTATGTCATACATACAACATGTCATGTATATTCCATGTACTACATCACCACACATATCATGCACATGATATGCCATACATCATTCACATGCCATGCATATGGTATGTCATTTATTATGCTATGTCATAACATATGTCATGTCATGCATCACTTCACATATCATGCATATGATATGCCATTCATCCCAAATATGCATTACATACACTATACGCTCAATGCTAAAATAAATCAAAAACGTTAACGCATAACGCCATATGCTATTTGCCAATATTATGTGCCTACATACCATATTAGGTTGCCATATGATGCATATGATATGTCATACACGCTCACATGACATGCATATGCCATGCTACTTTATCGCTCTTATACATGCCATTCAAATGTCATATAGCTTTATATGTCATTTTACGTGCAACCTTGCAATGCCAATTCACACGACGCGCTGTGTGCTTACATTTACGCTCGTATACTTGCTTGCTTAGGATAATTAATCCCAACTAAAATGGTAAAATTGATTTTGGAAACTCATAGAATAGATCTCCACCACCCGAACCCAATCTCTGAAGGGTTTAACTATCACTCATGCTATGGGTCGATTGGACCAATCAGGAACCATTCGGTGGTGACTCCTTGTGACTCTTTCAAGTCTGTATCATTCCCTAAGGGAACCCCTTAGGAAGACTGCGCTTTCACTCCAAGTGTGGTCCCCGATCTGTGACTTCTGCAAGCCTTGCTCTAGGCCCGGCAGAAACCGGTGCTCACAATTATGCTAGGGGTTAAGTTATGAGATAGTTGCATCGAGTCCACTAGGAAGGGATGTGATAGCTGATAGAGTTTATAGACAGTGTCCCTTGATTATTCATGATGTTTATTTTCTATCTGACCTGATGGAGATGCCTTTCTGTGAATATGATATTATATTAAGAATGGATTGGTTAGCAAAGTATAAGGTAGTGATGGATTATCAACAGAAGATAATAACTCTTCAGCATTCAGAGCACTCCACAGTAATGATAAGGGGTAATGTGTCGTCAGTGACCACTAGATTGATTTCAACTATGACAGCACAGAAGTTGTTACTACAGGGTTATGATGCAATACTAGCACATATGACAGATATGAGACAGAGGGGAGTAAGTTGATAGAGATTCTGATAGTGTGTGATTTCTTAGATGTGTTCCCAGAGGAATTGTTAAGGCTACCACCAGAAAGTGAAGTAGAGTTTGAGATATAGGTGTTACCGGATACTGAGCTGATCTCCATGACACCTTATTGCATAGCGCCATTAGAATTGAAAGAGTTGAAGATACAGTTGCAAGAGTTACTAGATAAGGGATTCATTAGACCGAGTGTTTCACCTTGGGGCGCACCTGTGCTATTTATGAAGAAGAAGGATGGTACGATGAGGATGTGTATCAACTACAGACAATTGAACAAGGTGACGATCAAGAACAAGTATCCCTTGTCATGTATTGATGACTTATTTGACCAAATCAAGGATGTCGTAATGTTTTCAAAGATTGATTTGAGACTGGGATATCACCAACTCTGAGTGAAAAAGGGTAGCATAGTGAAGACAATATTTAGAACTCACTTTGGGCACTATGAATTCCTAGTGATGTCATTTGGGATGCACCTGTAACATTCATGGCGCTGATGAACATGGTTTTTATAGATTATTTAGATCAATTTTTTATGGTATTTATTGATGATACTCTGGTGTATTCGAAGACATGGGATGACCATGATAGACATCTAAGATTAGTATTGCAACGACTGCAAGAGAAACAGTTGTAGTTGTATGGCAAGTTGTCCAAATGTGACTTTTGGTTAGAGCAAGTGGCATTTCTTGCACATGTGATTTCAGTTGATAAGATTCACGTGGATCTGATTAAGATAAAAGTTATGCTTAATTTGTCGACTCCAAGGAATGTCAGTGAGGTTCACAGTTTTCTAGGGTTAACCAGTATTATAGGAGATTTATGAAAGGCTTTTCTATGATTTCCATGCCATTGATGATTCTTTTATGAAAGAATATTCCTTTTGTTTGGACTGATGAATGTCAACAAAGTTTTGATAAATTGAAGGAATGTTTGACTCAAGCTTTGGTTTTGATCTTGCCTACGCAAGGTAAAGAATTTATGATCTACAGTGATGCTTTGCTTAATGGTTTGGGGTGTATTCTTATGCAAGATGGGAAGGTGATTACTTATGCTTCGAGACAGTTGAAGCCACATGAGAAGAAATACCCTACATATGATTTGGAATTAGCAGCAATTGTTTTTGCAATAAAGATTTGGTGACACTACTTGTACGGGGAATTATGCTACATGTACACAAACCACAATAGTCTGAAATATCTAGGTACACAGAAGGAGTTGAACTTGAGACAATGATGCTGGATCAAGTTGATTAAGGATTATGACTATATGATTGATTATCACCCGGGAAAAGCTAACTCAGTGGCAAATGCATTAAGCCAAAAAATTTTTGCTGGATTGAAACAATCACCGTTGATGTTAGTACAGGAGATATGACGGTTGCATGCTTCATTGATGATGCAAATTGATTGTATTTTGGCATAGTTACAGTTGCAAGTGAAATCGACACTTGTCAAACAAATTCAGAAAAGTGCAATGAACGACAAGGAGTATCAGAAGCAGTTATAAAAAGTATAGAGGGGTAAAATTACACTTTTTACTTTAGATGATAATAGTAATCTGAGATATGGAATACGACTATATATTCTTATGGATGATGAGCTAAAGGAACAGATTTTAGGGGAAGCTCATAGTTTGATGTATTCATATCACCCCAGAAGTACGAAGATATATAGGGATCTAAAATAATACTATTGGTATATCAGTATGAAGAAGGATATAGCCGATTATGTTGCCAAGTGTTTAATATGTCAACGAGTAAAGGTAGAACATCAAGTACCAATAGGGTAGCTCATCCCGTTGCTGATACCAAAGTGGAAATGGGATCGTATCATGATGAATTTTATCATAGGGTTACCGATGATGCAAGCTAAGCATGATGCCATATAAGTCATAGTGGATAGATTGACGAAGATGGCTCACTTCTTACCTATACGTATAGATTATAGTCTAGAGAGATTAGCAAGATTGTATGTAGATGAGATTGTCCGGTTACATGGGATTCCATCCTCCATTGTATCAAACAGAGATCCACGGTTCACATCACGGTTTTAGGGTACTTTGTAGAGAGCTTTGGGTACTAGAGTCCATTTCAATACTGCTTTTCACCCTCATACCGATGGCCAGTCGAAGAGAGTGAAATAAATCTTAGAGGATATGTTACATGCATGTGTCTTAGAATGGGAAGGTAACTAAGATCGATATTTGCCATTAATTAAATTTACCTATAATAACAATTACCAGTCTAGTATTCAGATGGCTCCATATGAGGCATTGTATGGTAGAAGATGCCAGATGTCGTTACATTGGGATGAGGTTGGTGAATGGAAGTTAATTGGTCCTGAACTAGTACAGCAAGCTGAAGAACAAGTACAACTGATTAAGACCTGATTGAAAGCAATAGTGGATAGACATAAAGTATGAGGCATTATATGGTAGAAGATGCCAGACGCCGTTACATTGGGATGAGGTTGGTGAACGAAAGTTAATTGGTCCTAAACTAGTACAGCAAGCTGAAGAACAAGTACAACTGATTAAGACCTGATTGAAAGCAATAGTGGATAGACATAAGTCTTATGTGAATTTGAAGAGGTGAGATATAAAGTATACTGTCGGAGATAAAGTGTTTCTCAAAGTGTCTCCTTGGAAGAGGATCATGTGATATGGTCGGAAAGGGAAATTAAGTCCTGTAAGAGTAGGGCATCCCCGGACACGGGAGCCCAGCATGCTGTTCGGCGTGAGATGCCATGGTGCTTGCTCTCAATGGCATTTTTCCGTTTTTAATTTATGAAAACAATGTGTTTTATGATGTGGAGTCGTCACCTAGTTTGTTTCTATTAATCCAATTGAATTAACTTTGAAAACTAGGAAATAAAACTTAGGTTTTTCAGAGTTGAAAACGACCTTAGTTTCTTCAGAGTGTGGGTTCGGGATTTTCAAATCTATTTGTATTCCATCTTG